>BPLQ01007212.1:0-16976 GCA_021605075.1 Caerostris darwini | reverse complement strand
CAAGATCAGATTAATAATTTGATACTCAGCATGCCTAGGCGTTGTAAGGCCTGTATTGCATCGTCCGGGAGACATACTCCATATTAACCATCATACTAACCATGTTATACTGTTTTTTTGTAAATAGGTTCTTTTTTGAAATTTGCTCCAGGGAATAAAAATCGCAATTTTTATTAATTATGTCAAACATATAGCATCTTGTTTGCTCTTTACCATTTGTTCAATAAATAGACTTTACAAATAAGTCAAATTTGTTTTGCTTCTGTCTCTTTCTTTGCCTGAACTTCATTATCCTTAATTTATGGACATGAGTGTATATATAGATACACAGAACATTAGTTCCATCAATTATATTTCTAACTTTGCGCAATTGAAAATTGAATGTTTTTTGAGAAAATAGAGGCGTTTTTCTCCCTTAAAAATAGAGAATTTTATGTAATATTTAAACATATTGAATTTTATTCTATGACGTGCGCAATTAAAAAATACATTGCCTGCCAGGTGTGTGTTTAGTGGGAGGCATTGAAAAGGTTTTCATCCTTCTGACCCCCACCCCCGTAACCTATAGAAGAATAAATACAGATTCCCGTTCTACAGATTTTCCCTCCTCATGCCTTCGAACCGAACATTCTCAATTCGGGAACCAAATGCACTATTCACCTGGTTACGCTGTTCTTTCATTGTGCTCGAATACGAGTGAGAAATTTGGTAGCCAGAAATGGGATTCGAACCCGCGCCCGCATCAGTGCAGCTGTCGATATGAACCGAAGCTTTGCGGTGTAAAGGGGGCTGAGCTGGGAAGGAGAAGACGATCCCTTTTTTTTGGGTCTAGAATGGGCATAACTCTGCTTTGATAGATCCTCCCCATTTTCCTGGGGTTTCTTTAAATGTGTGATGTGAAGGCATACACTGGGAAATACTGAATCTGCTGTTTTATTGTAGGGAATGACTCAGTTTAAAGTTCCCATTATCAGAAATCAACACTTGATTCATTATTCTTGCCTTACAAAAGCGAAAAATAACATTGATGAGTTAAATGGAATAAAATTTAACATTACGATGATTGCAAAAGAGAACTTGAAAATGCCTTCGGGTATCTGTGAGTATTTAATGCCATTGTAATTTAAGTAAAATGACACGGGAAAGAAAACATAAAAAGTTTCTTTGTTGTAAATAGTAATTGTCGTGTTATGAATTTTACAGTAGGCCAACATTTCGTTTAGTTATTAAATCAATAAAATAAAAATAAATTCATTTAATCCCAAAACAATATATATATATATATATTCATCTGTTTTAATGTTAAGTGATATTATGTCTTTCAGTTTTCGTTCTGCAGTCATAATTCATAGAATACTGAATATTTCATACAATTTCATCAAAACTGAATATGAAAAAGGCAATTGCATTGACTTACCTTACATGCGTTGCGAGCATGGCAGAATAATATTTTTACGAGCGTAACTGTGGCATAATAGTTCGGGTGGGATCATTCCAGGGGTGGCATATGGAGATCACATCTTCCTTCCCAAAGAAAGGACTTTCCGACCTACGAATTTATCGGTATAGACACAAGAGCTTTTGGTTCGATTTTATCTCTCGAATGGCGATCGAGCACTGTTGTTTTGAAACTTAGCACTAAGCCAGAAAGTTGGAACAGTCACAAAAGAAACGCTTTTATTCTAAACCTTGCTTTAAATATATATAAAATCTTGGTAATTTTTCTTTTCTTTTTCTACAGAAACTATACATTTAATGATTGGAATAACAACGTCTATTAAAATAAGAAAATGAATTTTTTTTTGTCAGATAATTGAGTGGGTGGTTTTTTAAAAAAGAGGAAAGTCGCGAGGCTTCGCAGAAGACCACTCTGAAATGCCACCAGCAATTTCCAAAATCTACAGTGCCACCCATTCTGAGAAAACTTTGAAGTATCCGCTCTCTTGACATCCAAGCGATAGAGGGACATAACGATTAGGCATTGGCAACGACGAATCTGTTGTTGTTTTTAAATTCCAGTTCGTTTGTCACTGGAAAAGGTAAGTCTGCAGCAGGTGCAGCGTTATCCAGATTGACCACTCCCATTTTCTCCAATCTCCATTTTTAAATTTTACTCCACGAAGGTTTTTTTGTTCTAATGCAGCTGGCAAACACTTAGACAGTTGTCTTGGATGCCTTAAGGCAAGCGTTGCACCGACATTACTCACTTAGCATTAAACAAGAGCTGCGTGTAGCTTGAAGGTAAGCTACGGACGCGGAGTAACACTTCCCCCGCAACGCTCGTTAGACCGGGACCGACGGTTTAAAGTGGATTCCGAACTACTACAAACAACCATGGCACCGGGGGACTCGAACCTTGTGGTACCGAGCGACAGAGCGCCAGCCACTCAGCCATTCAGGACCCCTAGTCCACAAAGCATCTGTGGTTATTAATTGAGGTTGGGAACAATATTATCAACAAAATATTGCTGGAACAATTTGGCATGAATAATTAAAAGCTCCAACCTTTAATTATTCATGCTTATTCAATGTTTATTAACTTATTATTATTATATTTTACATAGAAGCGATTTTAATGGTCCCTTTTTTTTCTTGGTTTTCCTGAAATATTAAACAGTTGTAAATCAAAGTAATATTACGCATCAAGATTTTTATTTCTATTTTTATATTGTCTATACCTAAAACTGCTTGTTTGGCAAATCTATGTGTTGCAAGCCTAGAGTAATTGCGGCTAAAAATCCTCCCAAAACTAATCAACTGCAACTCCAACAGTGATGAACTCTCGCTCTACTCCGAAACTCTTCTTTCCTAGTGATATCTTTTCTACCGTAATTTACCGTACTTAAGGAATTCGCGTGAATTTTCAGTACGAAGGAGGAACCTCCGCAATCAGCGACTGCTAAAGTCCCCCTCAATTGCTGCTTTGCGGTTCTGTGCAACATCCAAATTAAACAGCGTTTCTACTTCGATCGTTCGCTCATATAAATAAATATCTACATATTTACAAACAATAAATAAATAAATAAATAAATAATACGGACAAAAAAAAATCTCCTTTCTATCTAAATTTTATATAAATAGTAAATAAGTGAAATAAGTAACTTTTCTTACTGCTGCTTCTTAATTTCGTTTTTAAATAATGTTTAATTTAATATATTCAATAATATTTTTTATTTCCTTTTTAATTGTACTCGTAGGGCCTGAATTGCCGAGTCGCTCTGGCGCTCGGTACCACAGGTTTCGGGTTCGAGTCCCGGCAGTGCCATGGATGTTTGTAGTGGTTTGGAATCCACTTTAAACCGTAGGCCCCGATCCTAACAGGATCGTAGAGCGTTGCGGGGGCATTGTTACTCCGCATCCATGGCTTATCTTCAAGTTATACACGCCCCCCTGGGTCATGCAAAGTGAGTAAAGTCTGTGCAGCGCTTGTCTTAAGGCATCCAAGACCAAGCTGTCTAAGTGTTTGCCGGCTGCATTAGAAAGAAACAAATTGTACTCGTTAAGTTCCTTTGCATTGAATTCTCCGTGTTTCTTCGTTACCATTACAAAACATGTTCAATGTTCGTTATATCAAAACAGGAGCCCAAATGCTGCCTTCACAGTCAAGCATCTATGTGCTGCAGTAATCCCCCCCCCCTATTTTTTTTAAGATAGTCCCACCCTCTCTCTCACTCGCTATAAACATGAGTTGTCGAATATCACTTGTTTAGAATACAAATGAACTGAAATAATTTCAAAAGGAGTTTGTAAATAAATAAGAAATTAAAAAAAATATTGATAATTTCTGTCGTCATTGTAATCTTTCGAAAGTTTACGCGCTATATTTAATTAAGGGGTTGAATGACCGACCTATTTATTATTATTATTATTATTTTGACAATTTTTTTAATCCATGGAATTTATAAAATACTGCTTAGAATACGCTTTTGAGGTGCAAATATTTATAAACAGAAAGATTCATGAATATTTTTGTAAAGAAGATGTAGCGAAAATAAGATTTTAAATTTTTTTCCAGGCGCAGTTTAAATTAGAGTTTCGCTTGGAAACTGGCATCATTCGAAAAATAATGAATTTTCCACTCATCATCATCATCATCATTGGCGTAACAGCCCTATGGTGGGGCAAGGCCGACTGTCTGCTGGCAGATTTCGAGTCATTAGATGCTTTCTTTTAACGGAGTATAGTTGACAGCCCTACGCTCAACGCTCTACAGTCCTATTAGACAGGGACCTATGGATTCCGAACCACTACCAACATCCATCCTATCACGGGGACTCGAACCCGAAGCCTAGGGCCCCGAGCGCTAATTTTCAGCCCATTACGGAGAAAAAGTGTACAATCCATATACAGTTCGTTCTTTGTGTATTAAAAAAATCGTCAAGGATTGTTCTGCTTCGCTGGGCGTTTCAAAAAATTCAGGCGTTTTGGAAGCTAGATAGAAAACTTGAAACAACGTCCTGATTTATGAAAATGTGAAAGATTGGAATCTATGAATAATTTTTTAAAAAAATCCGTTTTGGATAACATTTTAGTAGACGAAAATAATATCGCCAAATGGAATAATAAATGTCGCCTTATTTTAAAAACCTTCACACATGCTATGCATGATTTCAGATATTGAAACCACAGCCATAACAGAAAATGAATTAGATAAAAACACTTCCTGAAAAATACAACCCTTGCTGCCAGTTGCAAAACTTCTTCATTACACTTTGCGCGTTTCAATTTGAACATTGCCCTGTTATGGAGATCCGTCGCCGACTTCGCTTGTACTTATGAGGAGGCAGTAGACGAAACAATTTCAAGCACATTCACGTTCCCGTGTTCAAAGATGCAGCTGCTAATGAGCGCTGACATCCCAGTTCGAAGCAGACTAAGCAAAAAGAATAAACTTGCCCCCTTTCAGTTCAACATTGAGAATGAAATAAAAAAAATATTTATAACTGTCCAATTAGAGAAAAAAAAAACAACTTTGATCTGAATCGAAAATGAAACAGAGGCGTTCATTATATCCTCTTTCCGAAACGTAGCAGTCAAAACAAAAATGAAAAAAAAGTCGCGATGAACTGGGTTTTGGCAAGAATAAAAAAAAAAACGTATCGTTCGTAGAAAGAGAGACTCAATTAGCGAGACAGTCAAAACATACTGAAGGTCTCCGTCAACCCCAAGTTGCAAACACTCATGAATGCAACAGTGGCGCCATCCTTCGACATTTTTAACAACGAATAGTAATCTTAAATAAGGGTGTATCTATTTTTTTGTTCTTTATTGAGAAGATTCAATTCGCTATTTATTCGTTTGATGAAGACACTTTTTAAAAAAAACGAGATTTGATGTGTCGCTCTACGGTCATTATGTGCAAACTTTAGGCTAATTAGACCACGATCTAGAGTTTAACGTGGATTCCGAAGCACTCACAAACATCCATGCCACTACCAGCATTCGAACCTGGGATGTGCAGCATTTTGCTTCGTAAGGACTACCTGGTGTGAGTTTCCAGGAATCCTCCTATAAGAAGCGCAAATGTGGTGTAGTTCCCCCTAAAGTTCTCCCACTAAGCGCTGTCCTGCATGTTCAGTCTCACGAAGCCAAGTCAGACTTCTATCTACGGGTGCTCCATCACAACAGATGCAGCCCCCCCTTTCCCCCTCTCCATGAGACCACGTGGTCTCTTGGACTTTTACTAGCTGTTGTTGCCTACCAAGTGCGACAAGAACCATTTTTTTCTTGCCTTAATTACGGTATTTTGCTATTAATAATTATTTATCAATGTGAAATCTGATTTGAAGGCATTCTTTAAAATCGTACACTTCTGCGTATTATTGATTTGAGGAGAACTACTTGTTTTCGACCTTTTTAAGAACGAATATTTATCTTAAATAAGGGTGTATCTGTTTTTTTTTTCCCTTTAGTGACGAGATTCAATTCGCTCTAGGCTCTGTTGCAGACATTGTTTTAAAAAACGAAGAGACTCGATGGCGTTTGGGATGCTCGGCATCTTGCTTCGTGAGTCGGACTATCTGGTAGGAATTTTCCGGGTTTCTTCCGTTACGATATACAAATGAGGGGTAGTTCCACTTAAAAGTCCTCTCGCTGAGCACTGAACTACTTGTTCAGTGTCACGGAGCCTGACTTCTATCTGCGGGTGCTCCATCAAAACAGATGCTGCGCCCCCTTTCCCCCTATTCATGACATCACGCGGTTTCTTGACTTGTACTAGATGTTGTCGTCTACCAAGTGGAATAAGAACATTTTTTTTTTAAATTTTCTTGCCTTAAATGAAATTACTTGCCGATTGTCTAGTGCTCAGGCGCTCAGTGCCACAGGTTTCGGGTTCGAGCCCCGGCGGTGCCATGGATGTTTGTAGTGGTTCGGAATCCACTTTAAGCCGTAGGTCAGGGTCTCCTATGACTGTAATAGCGTCACGGAGCAGAAGTCAGACTTCTACCTACGGGTGTTCTATTAGAACAGAAGCAGCATCCCTCTTCTTTCCTTCCATGAGGGTTACGAGGACGACGACAACAACAACAAATGAAATTACGGTATTCTGCTATTAATAAATATTTACCAATGTAGAATCTGATTTGTAGGCAGTCGTTAAATTCTTACACTTCTGCCTATTATTGAGTTGAGGAGAACTACTGGTTTTCCACATTTCAAAGAACGAATATTGATCTTAAATAAAGGTCTATCTGATTTTTAATACGCTTTTATTAGTTTCACCTGCTTGTTTGCTTGTAACGGACTCTTTGGGCTCGATTTTGCCCCACTTTAAGTGATCCGATTTCATTTAAACGTTGTAGACTAATCAAGGACCGACGACACTAAAATAGTTTGATAAGTTTATTATCTCAGCATGATTAGTATCGCCAGGATGAGTGATTTTATTTTAACTTATGAAGAGCAATTTAACCCACGTAGAATGAAAGTACCTAAGACATTCAAACTCGCGTGAGACAGTGGCACAACGGATAATGCGCCTGACTACGGATCAGAAGATTCCCTGTTCGAATCATGTTCGCGTTTGGGCTTTGTTTTACTCACAATTAAATTATTGTAAAAACAATAGTTCCAATCCTCCGTACCGGGACTTCCTTTAAATATTATAGTTTAAAAACACGCTTTTAGAGTTAATCAAACTAAAAAGTTAAAAATAAATCATAGTTTAAAAACACGCATTTAGAGTTATTCAAACTAAAAAATAAAAAGTAAATTGTAGTTTAAAAAAACCAAAAAACACTATTTTAATCAAAGTAAAAAATAATTGTTAACATAAGAATAAAATTCTAAAAGCGTGGGGTGCTTTGTATGACATTTTTAAACTAACTCTGCATTTAGGAATGAAACGAGTGAAAAATTATAACGATTGATATCGAGCACCCCAAGCTTTTAGAACAGTGATATTCGTTTGACGTTTCATTCAAAAGCGTGTTTTTTAGTTTTTTTAAACTATAATTTATTTTTCTTTATGGAGGAGGTTCAATTCGCTGGCGTCTCTGTTGTAGATACTGTTTCAAAAAACGAGGAGACTCGATGGCGTTTGGGATGTTCAAGCTTCGTGGGTCGGACTACCTGGTTCGAATTTTCTAGGTTTCCTCTCTTACGATACGCAAATGAGGGGTAGTTCCATTTAGTGTCACGAAACTAAGTCAGACTTCTATCTACGGGTGCTGCGTCACTCCCCCCCCCTTTCCCTCCAGGAATGAGACCACTCGGACTTGCACTGGATGTTGTTGTCTATCAAGTGGGACAAGAACCGTTTTATTTCCTTGCCTTAATTTCGGTATTTTGCTATTAATAAATATTTATCAATGTAAAATGTGATTTGAAGGCGGTCATTAAAGTGTTACGCCTCTGCCTATTATTGATTTGAGGAGAACTACTTGTCTTCACACTACTGAAAATAGTAATCGTTCTATAGGGGAATGTAATCTAAAAATATAGTGCATTCTTCGAGCTTATTTATTTATTTTGAATTAATCATTTATTTCACAAAGGAATCATTGATTAAGTTTTAATTTTGTGAAGATGTAGCACTGTCAACAGGATGGCGTTCTATTTTGATAAAGAAAAGTAAACAATAGAATATTGGGTCCTGATGGCCGAGTGGCTAGCGCTCGGTACCATAGATATCGGGTTCAAATCCCGGCTTGCCCATGGGTGCTTGTAGGGGTTCGGAATCCACTTTAAACCGCAGGTCCCGGTCCTAATAGAGCGTTGCGGGGGCATTGTTGCTATGCGTTCGTAGCTTATCTTCAAGTGACATGCGCCCCCTGGGTAAAGCAAAGTGACTAATGTCTGTGCGGCGCTTGCCTTAAGGCATTAAAGACAATTGTCTAAGTGATTGCCAGCTGCATTAGAACAAGAAAAAAAAAAAACAAAAAAAAACAATAGAGTATTAGAAAAATATTTTATGTCAATATTTTAAATTTATTGTTCAGTTTGAGAAAAGAGTTTAAATCACAAACACTAATCTACGTTCTTTTCTTTCTTTCTAAGCATTCAAATAACATCAGCAATTAGAAGTGTTTGTTTGAAGAATTCATTAAGAAATTTATGTGATTAAAAAAAAAAAAAAATCGGTTAACAGAAAGAGTCTGTTTTTCGGCTGTCAGCAGAAGTGTATCTTAACTTCTTTTATCTGTTTATTAATAAGCTGAAAATATATAAATACATTTGCGGAACATGAAATTGTAAATAAATCTATAAATACCCCAAGCAAAGAAAAATAACAAATCGAAGGGATGGGGTGGTTATTCCGGCATCAATATGTAGTTCTGCCAAAGTAGTGCATTGGTTTAGTGCGAATCATTTACTATAAATATATTTTTTAATAAGCTACGACGACTTCAAAGACCGTATTTTTCATAAAAATACACAGAACAGTTTTTTTCTTATCGCTTTATTTTATCCTCTAATATTCTCATTTTTATCTTTAACATTCAGTAATATTTTAATTGTATTGCCATTGTAACTTATTAATAAGCCTCTTTTCTGAGTATCACTTTGATAGAAAAAGTACAGCTATAAAATTTGTTTCCACCTTGCCGTACTTTGTTATACTGCTCTTTGCAATGAGTGGTGGAATGACATCCTACCAGTAACGGGCCATGAAATTAAATTCAAACAAATAAATGACTTTTATTTTATTAGGTTATAGCAGAAGGCTCGTCTCTTATCGTCTTCCCGGGGCTGACGATTCTTTCCGGCTTGCAGATTTTACGCACCCATTTCCAGCTTAGGCACGGTGGATTTCGGTTAGGGTTTGCATTTCGATGTTCTCTCAGTTCCAAGGTAGTTTCCCATTGGTTTAATTCAGTCTCTCACGTGTAATGTATCAAACTTTTTTTTAAAAATTGCAATTTGAGAAGTTGGAAAAAAATAAGAAAAAAACTGTTGGTCAAACCCGTACATTGATTAATATGGACTTAAAAAAATTACTAATGATTTCTTACTGATGGCCTACAAGTTCTTCTTGTTTTTAAATTTAAAAATGATTAATTAAATTTTTTTTCTATAATTATTTTCTTCATCTGCATTATTTTTTTTTTCCTTTGAATTTTTCAATCTTATTACTAATTCTGTTAAATCCCAACTCATCCAGTAAAACTTTCTTTTTAAACTTTACCTTCTTGAATTATTTCGAATAAGATTTTATAAGAATAGAAGGAAATTGACAATGTTTTGAAAAAGAAAGAATTGTTTGAAGAAGAGAAATAATTCGTGATAAAAATGCAAGATGACGACGAAAACCGCCCTCGTCAATATGTGAAGTAGAAACAGAGACAAGAAGCAATATTATTTGGCGCATGATTTTTAAAGTCACGCGAATCTGTTCTGAAATATCGATTCCGAATCACATGTTTCAAGTTGTTGAGGATGGAACAACATCTTGCACGACCCCGCCTTTTTCTGGATGGGGCCTTATATTTATGCAACAGGTATTTGTGCCATTTTTTCTTCACTTATTTTTACTTTCTAAATAAATCTGTTACGAATAAAACGCGAAATTTGATTTAAAACTTTAAATATGGATGCGCAGCGGTTTTTATTTTAATTAAAATAATTCATTAACTAGTAACTAATTAACAAAACCTTTCGTAGCAGACTGTCAAAGCCTTTTGACTCATCAGTTTCGTCGTCGGCCGTTACAAAAACGAAATCAAGCCTTGAAACATCCTATTTATGTAAATGAGGATTTTTCACCTTTCAAATGTATTCCCGAACATTGAATAAATCGCCAGGACATTTAATTTTTCGTAATCACAAGAATAAACAAACTGAAATGGCGTTTAATTTTGTTTCTTATAGCATTATTTTCTTCTGTAATATTTAACTATTATAATTTTTTCCGGAATTTTGTATATTTAACATACATCTGATATATATATATATATATTATATTTATATATAACATGAATATACAATTATATTCATGTTATATATATATATATATATTAATATATAACGAATATATTTGTATATTCAACTGCAATTATTTGTAGAATTTTAAATTAACCCGACAAAGTTTGAGAACCACTGATTAAAATGTATAAAAATTGAATTGAATGCATAAATGTGTACATGTGAATGAATATATGCCATATTTTCCATAGATACGGATACGGACGTACCTGTTACGGAGTACCTGTGGGGTAAACCTCTAAAACTTCCACATAATCATGAATACAGACAATTACATTTACGAATTTAACGTCAAGTTACAAAGTATCAAAAGAAAATTAAAAATTTGATATGCAAAGATAAGCGTTCATATAGCTAAAACAAAATTAATTAATTAGATAATTAATTTAATTTAAATTAATTTAGACAGGTATGCTCGAATCTTGTATCCTTATCAAAAAGAGAAAATTGTTGTTGAATGTGTCTGCGCAGAAGTCGAAGGCAGCCAATGGGCGATGAGCTCCTCCTCCGAAGAGGCGGGGATTAGATAAGGGTGTGTTGTAACAAGTGTAGTTGAGTAACTGAACGAGAGATGGCGCCACTAACGTTGTTTACACTTTGAAGACAGGTGTTGGGTTGTGATTTTTTGTACATACAACAAATTAAGATTTGAAATGGAATTTAAAGGTACAAATTAGACTTAAATTAATAAGTAAATTCGAATCATACTATTTGGATTAATTTTAAATGCAGATTTAATTATATACATATTAAATGTATGTGCATCAATTGGTAGTCAGAATTTATAAATATAAAATTGCACATTGAATTTGGAAGCATTTTTCACGAAAATGTTTTGAAAATACAATCCATGACAGGATTTTGATCCAGATCTTTATGAATTTGTTTCCGCCTTACAAACCGAGGAGCATTTATTATTCCTGAAAAATCCGGTAGGTCAAACAGGTTTTTTTTTTTTTTTTTCCCAAAACCGGTTTTGAAAAACTTTTTGAGATTTATAAATGACGTGGAAGCCCAAATGGGACAACCCGTAGGTGAGTATGGGTCGACTTATACAAGTCGATCGCTCTTTTGCGAGAAATGAGGCCTTTTATCTTTAAGCTGAAGCAGCAGTCGCTTAAATTAAAATTTAATTTTATCCAAACTAAACCAACCCTAAGTATTTATATTCAGTAAGGACCGCCCCCCTTGCAGTGCGCCTGCGTCACTGGATGAGCTGGTGTTCAGTGAAGGGAGTGGCTTAGATAGCAGGACACTTCCCATTGGTGAAAAGGGGAAAGGAGGCGTTTCTATTTTTACCGATAGATGATTAGAAAGGAATGCCATCACTTGTTCCCATAAAAATGGAAATAAAAATTATAAAATTAAAAATTCAAATAAAAATTATAAAAAGAATTACGGTTCTGAGATCGGCCTTTTTCTTTTGGGAACTATTAACAATTTGCTTTTCAGACTCATCCATTGGCTCCCACCGTTCAGCATTATCCTTTCAATGGTACTTACGTACTAACGGTACCTTGGCGACAATTAGTGAAAACGCGCCAACCGCCGTTACAGATTTGGCGGTTTTTAAGTGGCACCAATCCACACTTAAAAAACAATCAAAATGCTTTCAAAATATTTTTATTCAAAACAATAAAATATATAAAACACTTCATTTAAAATCAAAACGATTTAAAAATGCCGACCACAACCACTTTTACGTTTAGTAAACAAACTTTCATCAATTTCCACAATGCAATCTGGTCCACCTACCTTTTTTTTTTGGTTTATTCACCATATCCAAGACACATAATTCACGCATGTAATTGTTCCAATATATAACAGTTTTATCCGATATATCAAGTTGCTTTTCACAAAATTTAATCGACGTCAACTCCTCGCACCAGCAGTATATGAATCTCAAAGCTGTACGAAATGGAATTCTGCTTCCTTCAAACCAGTTGTCTTTTCGGAATCCCACACGATGAGCACACTGACTGAAATTGCATTTCCAAAACTTACGTTCACCAAAATAAAGTTTCATGTCATGGGAATTGGGACATTTTCGTTGTTTTGGTAAAATATTTCGCTCCTGGAAAAATAAAATTGCATCTTGCTCAGTTTCTGGCAAATCCCAAATACGCATTTTCGTATCACAACAATATGGCGCCGAAACTCAGCAAATCTACAGCCGTTAAGATTACCGCCACTTAAAAAGCGCCAAATCTGCAGGGGTTACTGTATTGGCGCCACTGAAAAACCGCCAAATCTGCAGGGGTTCCATTGGCGACACTTAAAAACGCCAAGTCTGTCGCCAAGGTACCGTTAGTACGTAAGTACCACAATTTGCTTTTCAGACTCATCCATTGGCTCCCACCGTTCAGCATAATCCTTTCAATGTAGTGTATTCAAGTTCGTTTACGTTTTCAACAGTATTATGGCATCGACAACGGGTCCATAATTGTACCGAATTTAAAACTTAACTTTTAACTTCTTTTATTTTGTATTTTACTTTTTATCAATAGTATTTTTTCATATTTTTTGAGTACCACTTTAATTTGAATTTTCAGAAACTTTATCTTTTATTTATATACCAACATTAATTAGCCATTAGAATCCCAAACATATTTATGAATTAAGATGAGGAGGTTTAAGGGGAATCCACTTTACACCGTAGGTCCCGGTCTAATAGGATAGTAGGGCGCTGCGTTGGCATTGTTACTCCGCGTCCGTGGCTTATCTTCAAGTTACCCGCCCCCCAGGGTAATGCAAAGTGAGTAACATCTGCGCAGCGCTTGCCTTAAGGCATCCAAGACAGCTGTCTAAGTGTTTGGGCCTGAATGGCTAGCGCTCGGTACCACAGGTTTCGGGTTCGAGTCCTGGTGGTGCCTTGGATGTTTGGAGTGGTTCGGAATCCACTTTAAACCGCAGGTTCCGGTCTAATAGGATAGTAGGATGCAGCGGGGGCACTGTTACTCCGCGACCGTGGCATATCTTCAAGTTAAACGCGCCCCCTGGGTAATGCAAAGTGAGTAACGTCTGTGCAGCGCTTGCCTTAAGGCATCCAAGACAGCTGTCTAAATTATTTAGGGCCTGAATGGCTAGCGCTCGGTACCACAGGTTTCGGGTTCGAGTCTCGGCGGGGCCATGAATGTTTGTAGTGTTTCGGAATCTACTTTAAACCGTAGGTCCCGATCTAACACGATCGTAGAGCGTTATGGAGAGGGACATATTAAAAATCCGCGTCCGTATCTTCAAGTTACACGCGCTCCCTGGGTAATGCAAAGTGAGTAACGTCTGTGCAGCGCTGCCTTCAGGCATCCAAGACCAAGCTGTCGAAGTGTTTGCCAGCTGTATTAGAAAAAAAAATAGTTTCCATTGGATCCGAAATTCTCCTAATATTATCGAAAATTATTTTTTTTGTTCCAATGCAGCTGGCAAACACTTAGACAGTTTGGTCTTGGATGCCTTAAGGCAGCCCTGCACAGACGTTACTCACTTTGCATTACTCAATGGGCGCGTGTAACTTGAAGATACGGACGCGGAGTAACACTGCCCCCGCAACGCTCTACGATCCTATTAGGACCGGGACCTACGGTTTAAAGTGGATTCCGAACCACTACAAACATCCATGGCACCGCCAGGACCCGAAACCTATGGTACCGAGCGCCAGAGCCCTAGCCACTCGGCCATTCAGGCCCCTTTATCGAAAATTATAGTAAGCCAAATTTTTAATGGAGTTTTGTTTTGAAAAATTATTTTATAAATCCAAGTATAATTTTAAAAATCTGTTTCTAGAAAAAAAAATGTATGTATTGCTAATTTTAAAACAGCAAATAAAAAGAATTGAAAGAGTTTACAGTTGGGCACTGTGTAGAATCTGAAGTGCACGATAGTTTTTTGAATTTTCTTTAAAAAGTTGTGGCAACAGAAACGTTCGAAACCACAATTCAGATGTTGGTTGGACATCCCATTTTATCTTTTTAAACATCCGATATTAAACGAAACAGACTTTTCGAACTTAACTCATTACAGAAAGCATTTTGATCTTGATAGTTACAGGTAAATAGTTTTGATTCTATAACGACAGCCATTGTAGCTTTGCTGTTTTTAAATAATGTGTTCTTTCTGTTGAAAATGAATTCATTTGATGCATATGTATGAAAATTTGAGATAGGAAAACAGTTTCTCTACTACAGTCCCTGCATTAAAAAAAATTAATTATTGCGAGTAATGTCATTAAATATTTCTTCAATAGCGGATTTAAATGCCGGTTATAAGAATTTTTAAATTAACAAAATATTGTGAAATTTCCCGTAAATACGATTCTCATATATATTACATGGTTTATCGTCCTATTTGGCTTAACTGCCTATGGTGGCTCTAGGCCTTCTACCTACTGGCAGATTTCAAAACAGTGTTGTTTCTGTTTACTTGTCAGATGTGTTATACTTAAGCTCAAACCCTGGTTTTTCGATCTACGGTTATATTAGACCGAATGTTTAGTTTGTCGCTCTACGGTCATTTTTGCATACTTTAGGCTAATTAGTCTTGTACGTACAGTTTAACGTGGATTCCGAACCATTCCATGCCACCCAAGGACTGGAACCTGTTGTAACTCGGGTGTAATGAGTAAACGTTCTGCATCACAAGTATTAACCTCTACCAAATAATAACCATCTACCTCAGGAAATAGCAATTTGTATAATACGTAATAATCTCTTTGATACGTGTTTTAATAATGTTAAGTAACATTTTACATAACGTTAAATTTATTAATTTTTAACGGTAAATAATTTCATTTCAAAAATGGAAAATTTTCTAATTCAAATTTAGGAAATGTATACTATATAGTTTTTAATAAATATTTCATCTCAATGTCTTTTAGACATGCTACTTAAAGCTTGTATTTTCTCCACAAAACGCACTGTATTATTTAAGAAAAATAACGTCATTAACTTCATTAAAATTAAATTTAATGAAATATTTTCGACCTTTACGATATGGAAATGCAGTATATTTTTTCTGTTTTCATACAATATATGATATTAAAAAATGTCATGGCGAAAAATTGTACAAATACAAATGCAATTTTTTAACTATATCCCAATTTAAATTTTTTTTAATTTAATTTTTTTTCTGTTCAAAGGAAATTTAAAAATCTTTATCGTTATCATTGAATAATATTTATTTTATTATATTATGCTATATAAAATGTCAACTATCTGATGGGGAATATTTTGTTGATTTACTTTATGTTAAAAAATAATAAAATAGGCGTTCATTTTGGTTAGAGATTGAACACCACAGAACACGAAATAAAATACAAACACACACACAATATATATATACCGCTGAATACGAAATAGCATTATTTCAATATATATTTGATATTCTTTATAAGATATTTGAAGTAGATAATATTTGATCTATTTTAAAGGATGTTGCTTCATATATAATTAATAACTTTCATCAATGAAAGTATAATTTATGAAAAATAACACTAAAATTATTCATTTCCAGTTTTTACCTATTAAGGACTATATCAATATTACTCTGATTCTTACCATTGAATTTTTCTTTGTAGAATATTAGAAACTTGAGTGGACAACAGCTGAAAGCAATCATAGACAAGATCCAGAATACGCTGTCACGCAAGAATCTCGCTGAATTCAATATAAAACAATTTTTGCGTTGTTTTTTTCCATAATTTTTCGTAAAACCTTCAGTAATGTCACAATCTAGTATTAACGGAAAACTAGAGTATTACCAGTGTGAAACTTGTGGTATAGCTTTCCGACGTAAGTGGAATTTATCCCAGCATATGGTTATTCACAAAGCCATAAAGCCGTATGTTTGTGAAGTATGCCAAAAGGCATTTACAAGCAAAGGACATTTAAAGGCACATTCACTTACGCATTCCGGAGTGAAAAATTATAAGTGTGAAATTTGCAAAAAGGAATTTATTAGCATGTATTGTTTGAGGTTCCATTTTCTTACGCACACGAAAGAAATGCCATATGAATGCGAAATATGTAAAAGAAAATTTAGACATCAAAGTGGTTTACATAAGCACTACCGAACCCATACCAAGGAAAGACCTTACGAGTGCGAAGTGTGTAAAAGGACATTTTCACAGAACAGCAGTTTGAACAGTCATTTGCGTACCCATACGAATGAAAAGCCATTTGTGTGTGAAATTTGCAATCGGGAATTGAATCGAAAGAGCCATTTGCAGAGGCATCTTTTGATTCATTCTAAGGGAAGTGGATGAAGTTTCTCACAAAGATGCCATTTAGCGAGACACTTGCATACACATACGAAAATAAAATGTTGTATGCTACATAAAGGAGCATTTTAATATTTTATTTATATAAAAATTTATGACAACTGCATTTATATGTGAAATGTTTAGTTTTAATGAATGATGAATAATTAATTTTTATTTTTGCAGTTTTCATACCTTATTTTTAATTTTTACAATCAATGTTTAAAAAATATTTTTCGGTTTAAAGAAGAACGATTGCATGGAAAATAAAAGAATATGTTTATATAATACGCTGTGTAAT
>BPLQ01007210.1:0-29469 GCA_021605075.1 Caerostris darwini | reverse complement strand
ATGAATTTATTAATCCAATTATAAATCCTATTCTCAATAAATATTCATCAATAATATTAATATTCTCAATAAATATTCAACAATATTCATTAATAAAATATTCATAATAATAATAATCAATTAATTTTCGTCGTTGTTTTTATATTATTAGTTTTATTTATTATTTTTTTATTGATTTGGATGATAAATTTAGAAAAGTATAAAAAGAATTTTTCTTACCTGTAAAAACATTAAGTTATTTTTAAACTGTTTTGGCAGCATTTATTGCTTTCTTTCTTATACTACTCTTATCAAATAAAGGGGGAAAAAAAGTTAAATCAGATAAATTAAGGGATACTAGAAAATGTTTGCGTATTTTTTATTATCATTTTGGGTTCTTTTATTACTCTTTTCTACGAATTTTAGTAGCTTGTTGAAATAAATTAGTTTCATGCTCATTTGCCTAATAAAAAAAGGTATCTTCTAAAATTTATAAAAACTTTCACGTTTTTTATAGAACTGAAAGCACTCAAACATTTTTAAAAGCATAGTTTTATTTATTTCTTCCTTTTTTTTTTTTGCAAATGATTTTTTTAAAATGAATTTAGAATTGTATCTATAAATACATTTTTTTTCCCAGTTGCAAAATTTAAATGAATTATTTCTTAATGAAAAAGGAGTAAAATAAATAAATAGATTCGAAATTAAAATGATTTAGTCCTCCTTTTGGATTACATTAAAAAATGACATTCTCTTTCTTAGATAAATACGATGAATTATTCATAGAGTCACGTATGCTAATAAATATAATGTAGAACCTTTATACAAAACAGCAACTGTTCAGGTTTAATATGAAATATTTTTTTATTTTATTTTGCGTTGAAACCTTTATTTGGCCATTCTTAATCGAATTTTTCATTGCCAACACTGCATACAAAATTATTTAGCTTTTCGTTTTCCAAAACCTCATCGTCAGAATATATGAACTTTGTCTACTATTCTACATTCTATTCGATGGGAAAGTAAACATCCGGTTTAAAAGCGGAAACGGTCGAATCGATTATTGGAGAAAGGGAGGTGCTAGTCAGGAGTACGCGACGCAGAGCAATTCTTGAAAATAAAAAGTCTAATAGTTACTGTGGAATTTCTGTTGTTTATTGTTTTTTATATTGTTTAATTTTAAATATAAAAAATTTAAATTATTTAAAATAACTTTTCTACCCTATTACCTCTTTTTCCGTATGATTTGATAGTTTGCCAATATCCATGCGCAATTTGTTCGTACGGTATGTGGATTGCACTAATTTTCTTTATTTTAAGATTTTTTTCCATACAGTCATAAAGTGATCTGGATTGTTTTTGTTGTTCTAATGCAGCTGACAATACACAGAGAGTTAACCTTTACGCCATAAGCAAGGGCTGCACCGCTATTACTCATTGAGCACAACCCAGGGGGCACGTGTAAGTTGAAGATAGGCTACGTACGCGAGTCACACTACCCCCAAGACGTTCTACGATCCTATTTAGATAGGTAGCTACGATTTAAAGTGGATTCCGAATCGCTACAAACATCCATGGTACCGCCGGTACTCGAACCCGAAATCTATGATACCGAGCGCTAGTCACTCGGCCATCGGGACTCGGATTGTTTTTGTAATTGTTTTTATTTTACAGCTTTTATCTCTCTATTTTGAAAACCGGACAACTTTTTTCTTTCGCCTTCCAAGCTATTGTTCCTAGAGAAACATGGATAAATGTAAAGCATATATTCATAATTTTTCACCGTTCAGGCTGTCTTCTTACATAAATACTCTCATGTCTGGCATAATGATTTCTGACGCGACCTGATGGCCAATTGGCTAGCGCTCTGGCATTTGGTACCAGAGGCTTCAGGTTCTACGCCTGGTGGTGGCATAGATGTTTGTGAGTGATTCGAAATCCACTTTAAATTGTAGGTCCTGGTCTGATTAGCTTAAAGTGAGCACAAAATGATCGTACAGCGACAAAACAAACCAAACTAATGATTTCTGACTATCTTCATCAATACAATTTTGCGTATTCACCATGAGTTAAGATATAATAACTGACCGGGTTTCGAATCAAACATATTCTTGGGGAATCGTAGATAAGACCTTCTATCCCAGTTCACAGTTCATTGACCTAATGAATTAGTTTGACGAATAACTGTATTCTACAGGGTATTCGAGAAATATCTGACATTCTGTGGAATGGTAGAAGAAACCGAAATAAACTTTTTTTGCCGTAAAAAAGTGTCTACCAGTGACGTAAGTGCTAGTGGCAATAAATATTAGGAAGAGGGAATTAAAGTCAAGATATATGAAACGTAATAATCCCTTTATTGAGTTTGTTTTTACGATATATTGCTCAAAATAGCGAACGCAAAATTTTCACGTTGTTAATGCATAGATCTCTGTACATCTGCAAAGATTGCTTGTCTATCTCTCTTCAGCGACAGATATTCTGGCGATGAGATCTCGCTCGGAGTTAATGAAGTGTATCTTATACGATGTTCTTCATGTGCAACCATAAAAAGAAATCCAAAAGTGGCAAATTGGGAGATCGTGATGGCCAAGAAACTGGTCCAAGTAGACCACCAATCCAGTGATTTCTATAAATAGTATCTAAGTAATTTTTGATATCAGTGGTAAAGACAGCAAACTCACCATCATGATAGAACTAAATTTTCGAATGCATTCAGTAACATCAGCTCATCAAGCATTTGAGGTACTATCGTCCTTCGATGACGTCAGATTTCAGGCTGGATTCTTGATTCGTCCGTTACTCATTCATCTATTTTTATTATTATCTAGTATCATACCTCGAAAATGTAGCAATATTCCCGTGTTTCCTGATTCATTTCAAATTCTGTAGAGTGCTTCTCCTAGCGTTTATGACATCGACTCTTGCGAAACAGTTTTCAGCCAGCAGACGACATTACGAAATTTACCTGATTTCTCAACAATTCTGAATTTAGATGCCTTTGTCTTTCTCAGAATGCAGTTATGCTTTAACTAATCAGAAATGGCGTGAATTCATTCGTCATACCATATTGTACTCTGTATCGGAAATTAATTTCGTTTTAATCTGGCAACTTGTTTAGTGTAGTGCAATTTTCATTGCACCCACAAAAACAAATTTTCAATTTCAGAAAAAAAAAAAAAAAAAAAAGAAGAGGAAGTGGGAAAGAATAAAGCAGGAAAAAAAAGTGGGAAAAAGAAAGAAAAAGGAAAAAAAAGGTAAATAAATGATTATCTTTCCAAATATTACATATTCGAAAAATATACTTCTCGATAATGAAGAAACTGTATTAAGAATTCGAAATTCCTTAGCAGACGATTATTAATTTGTAAAGAACTAATAATAATT
The DNA here is from genome assembly GCA_021605075.1 of Caerostris darwini. Classification (NCBI taxonomy): domain Eukaryota; kingdom Metazoa; phylum Arthropoda; class Arachnida; order Araneae; family Araneidae; genus Caerostris; species Caerostris darwini. Next base: position 26,103 of record BPLQ01007210.1, on the reverse strand, counting down.
AATAATAACGATCATTATTATCAATAGCAATTAAATTAATAAATTAATAATTATTAATAATGATTATCAATTCATAAAGAATTAATAATCGTGTGGCAAAGAATTTCACGCAGAATGTCACGTGATGTATTGTTTTTGCATAAAAAAAATCGTTCTAAAATAAAATGAAAGCAATTCATTCTTTGTTGTTTTATCAATAACAAATATTTGTCTTTTATACTTTTTAACAACCTATTGTTCAGACTGTTATTTGATCAGAAAATGTTATTTGGAATTTAACTAGGCAAAACTAAACGTTCTTAAAAATTAAAAATAATTTAAATTTCCCCGCTATAAGTTTTTATATTGTTCTCTGTATCAGAAGTAAATTTCATCTCAGTCTGACATCTTGTTTAGTGTAGTGTAATTTTCGATGCACCCACAAAGATAAACTTTTAATTTTGAAAAAAAATGCGGGAAAGAAAAAAGAAGAAAGATAGAGAAAAGTGGATAAACAAGGTAAATAAATGATTTTCTTTTAAAGTATTACACATTCGAAAAATATACTTCTTCATAATGAAGAAATTTTATTAAGAATTCAAAATGCCTTAGCAGACGATTATTAATTTGTAAAGAATTCGTAATTCGTAAATAATTAATAATTATTATTAACGAATTAATTAATAATGAATAAACTAATAAGTATTATTAATTCGTAAAGAGTTAATAATTATTAGATAATTATTAATTTAATTATAACAATTATTAGACGATTATTAATTCGTAAAAAATTAATAATCGTCTGCTAAAAAATTTCACGCAAAATGTCACGTGATGAACTGTTTTTGCATAAAAAAAATCGTTCTAAAATAAAATGAAAGTCATTTATTCTTTGCAGCTTTATCAATAACAAATATTTGCCTTTTATTCATTTTAACAACCTATTGTTCAGACTATTATTTGAACAAAAAATGTTATTTGAAATTTAACAAGGTAACTTAAACGTACTTAAAAAATGAAGATAATTTAAATTTCTTCGCTATAAGTTTTTACAAAAAAAATACTAACGAGATGTTTTGTAATTATTCTTTTGTTGGAAGCCATTTTTTTTGTTTTTATTATGTTTCACATCAAAGGAAACAAAAATTGGACAAAAAAGGTAATCTTCTTATTCAATTTACTAGAAGAATTCATTACTTTACAAGCCTTTTTAAAAGAAAAATTAATTTGTTCTTTTTTTCCATTAAGGATAAAGTTTCATGTTTAACTTATAGCAATAAATTAAGAAGTTTAAAGATATTGATTTATTTTGGTTATGTATCTGGTGGTTGTTTTTACCAAGGTAAAATATCATCTTTTGCCATTTTTTTTTATTCTTTGATATTATTCTTTTTATTTTTATAAAATAATAAAATAGAATTATTAATTTTTCTCCTAAGACCTTGAAGTATTTTTTGACATTTTACTTAATTAAAAGTTTAATAAAGTAGTACATTGTATAAATACTTTAAAAATGTTTATGAAATTCATATGGAATATGTGTAATTAAATTTTGGTTTTAATAAATGAAAGTGTATTCTTTATGGAAACATATTGCTACTTATAAAGAAATGTATGTATACTTTTTCTTGCTTAAGTTACTTTAATTCAAGTTCTAAATGAAAACTAACAAATTCCTTTTCTAATATAATTGGAAAAACAATTTATGAATCAAAACTGATTAAATTAAATTTAAAATTTCAGATTTCGAGGTTCAAACAAAATAAATTAAATTAAAAAGTATATTTAAAAAATATTAAAGGTTTTTTTTTCTTCTAAAGTATCAGCGATTAAAAATTATCAGATTAAGTAATAAAATATACCAATAAATACACGATAAAATATATAACAGGCTCAGCCTACATACAGGTTGCCCATAAAATCTAGAATTTAATGTAAGAAAAAAAAGTGTAACAGCAAAATAGAAAAAAATCTATAAAATTCCAAATGATATATATATATATATATATATATTTTTTTTTTTGAAAAATCTCGAAAAAAAAAAAATTGAATTTGCTGTTTTTGCTTATGAATGTTTTAGAACAATTTTACAATATTTAATTATTAGCTCGCGAAAGAAATTTAAATAAACATTATGCATGAAAAAAAGCTCGTTAAAAAAATTTAAAAGATAAAGTTACAGATTTCAAGGGAAAAGTCCAAAATTGAAAGTGGTCAAGGAAACAAAAAACCTTGCTGCCTCAAACAATATCATAATTTTATGGATAACAAGTGATGGATCTTATAACCAAAGCTTTCAATAATAAAACAGAAATGCAATGAAACTTACTTAAGAAATGAATACTGTTTATTAAGTTTTATAAGAGTACACAAATATAAAAATAAATTTGAATGTAAATTTGAATGTAAATTAATGTAAATCTTAATGTAAATTTTCATTTTATTTATACATTTTACGAATTTGTTCTTTCGAATAATTAATAATGCATCTAACATACTAATTTAACAATGTAGCTGTTTCTAATTTAATCATACACTTGTCTCTAATTTATTAATACACCTTAATTTAATCATACCCCTGTTACTAATTTAATGAGGCTTTACTAGTAAGTTAAGCATAAGTCTGTATATAATTAAATTATTCTTCCATGACTAATTTAATCATCTGCTTCTAATTTAATCATAAATATATTACTAATTAAATCGTATCAGCATTACTAATTTAACTATAACTCTATAAATAATCTAATTATGCTCTTTTTCCTAATTTAATAATACAGCCGTTACTGATTTAATCATACCGCCGTTATTAATTTAATCATATCCTAGTTACTAATTTATTCATACCCCATTACTAATTTAATCATACACCCGTTACTATTTTAATCATGCTTTGCTACTAATTTAAATATACTCCTGCGGATAATTTAATTATATCTCCATTACTAATTTAATCATATCCCTATTACGAATTAAATCATAGCTCCATTATTAATTTAATAATACACCTGTAACTAATTTAATAATATTCTTGTGACTAATAAAATTCCACTCTCATTAACTAATTTAATCATACCCCTGTTACTTATTAAATAGTACATTCATTACTAATTTATTAATATACCCATAAATAATTTAATCATATTCTTATACTAAGAAAATTCCATATTTATTAAATAATTTAATCATACGCTTGTTTCTGATTTATTAATGTAGTCGTTACTAATTTAATCAAAGTATAATTAAATTAGTTGTTACTAATTTAATCAATGCTTTGCTACTAATTTAAGTATGCATCTGTTCATAACTTAATTATACCTCCATTACTAATTTATTCATATCCCAGTACTAATTTAACCACACGCTTGTTTTTAATTTAATAATGAAGCCGTTACTAATTAAATCACACTTTCGTTAACTAATTTGATCCTATCCCCATTACTTATTCAATGATATACGCGTCATATGCCTATAAATAATTTTATAAGAGGCTCATAGCGGTAGGTGACTATTATATATATATAGCCTAATCTGTTTGATTGAACAGTACATTTTGAAGTCTCACGGTTTTCTAACTGGCGTCTTCCTACTGAGATTTAGTTATTAAATATTACCCAGTACAGCACACTAACTTTGATGAGTTCGATGTCCAAATTCCCTTTCGTACTGCAGCAAGGTGCTTTCAGTACCTTACAAGATATATCACACCCGCGTTACCCACCTAAACATTAACTAATCGAATTACACCCGGTACTCGGGAATTACTAATCACTTTTTACGACTGAAAGGTGAGCGCGTCTTGAAAACACCCAAATTAACTTTCAGAACACCTTTGGTCTTAGAACGTTTGAATAAGCAATGACTTCCATCTGCGTAATATCTCTCGCATTCAAAATTAGCTGCTGAATGGGAAAAAGTTTTATTTATGTTCAGCAATTACATCGATGCTGAAATGACCAAACCGAAACTTCTAAGAACTTTTATTTTGGATGTAAATTCTCTGTAACATATTTTTTGTATGAACAGCCCACTGCGACCTGTGATGAGGAAATTGAAATCTTCCAGGAGAACTTTTAAGTGTAACAAAAAGGGGAAGAAATCTTGGGAATCTTAGAAATCTAGGGGAAGAAGGAAGAAATCCACAAAACTCCCACTAATCAGTCTAACTATGGATATCGAGTCGTTTATCTGATCGTTATATTCTTGGAAAAACATTCCTGCATGCTAGTCAGCTACTGTTAGAAACTCCCTATCACTTTTAGTCAAAGCAACTTCTGCAAAATATTTAAAATCTTCTTTTCTTCATTCTTTTATTGAATTTTTATAATTCATTCTTTATCAAAATACTTAAAATCTTTTTTTTATTCATTCTTATATAGAATTTTTATTAAAAATTTTTATAGTTCATTTCTTTATCAAAATATTTATATCTTTTATGATTAATTCTTTATCAAAATAATTAAAATCATTTATTGCTCATTTCTTTTATTGAATTTTTATTAAATTCTTTATGATTCCATTCTTTATCAAAATATTTAAAATCTTTAATCATTCATTCTTTGATTGAATTTTTATTAAATTTTTATGATTCATACTTTATCTAAATATTTAAAATCTTTTATAATTCATTCTTTATCAAAATATTTAATAAAGAATAATAATCTAATCCAAATAAAGAATCTAATAAAGACTAAAAAGAAAAGAATAAAGAATCTTTTATCATTCCTTCTTTATCAAAAATTAAAAATCTGTTACTGTTCACTCTATTTTTTTGAATTTTTTTACTACATTTTTTAGCAAAATATTTAAAATCTTTTTTATTCATTTTTTTTATTGTGCGGTAAAACTCGAACTTAATGCAATCCCGACTGACAAACTCGGATTAACGCGGTTCTTGATTTTTGTTGTCGAGTTAAGTTGAGTTGTCGTTATATTAATTGTCTTTAACTGTTCCGTTATTGTTTTGGCTTTACTGATTGAAATGTCACTATAGAAACCGCCTTATGATTCAGTTCATTTATCCATTCTTTGGAAACAGGTCATATTAATTCACAGTGATTGCTCGTGTCAAGCTCATTCTCCTCTACTATTTTATTCTTAGTTTAATTTTTTCTATAAACTTTCTTCGATCTGTTTCTTAAATTTGACTTATAAATTTCACCTATTCTGGTGCGTTTTGAAAGCAGAAAAAAATTCAACCAATGATTTTTTAATTGATTGCAAAAACTTGTTTTTAAGAATTTTTTTAGTAAAAAGTAGAAAATAAAAACTTTTAGAATTTTGTAAGGAAAATAACCTGATTTTGAAGATAGTGCTATTTTCCTTACAAAAAAATATTTTTGTGGGTGGAAAATTTCAATCGGTGGTAAATTGCAGGAAGTTAACTACATAAATAGGTGTCATTTTATTAAATATCCATAATTTAAATTAATGTTTTGTGAATCTTTAATCCCAATGAAACAAAATATATCTGAATTTATGGGAAACTTTGTACGCTCTAATTTGTCCATAAATACAGTGGGTACAAAAAGTATTTGCACACATACAGTTTTGTTTACAATTCATAAAAAAATGCATTAAAAAGTACAAAAATGGGCATTTTAAAAACACAATAACCTTATTCATCTAAACTAATTTTAAAAAATGCAATAATACAAGTAAAAACAAATTTTTTCAATAAAATTAAAATATCTTACGTCAAAAAAGTATTTGCACACTCAACTCAACTTTAGGAAATTTGCATTTTTTTGCTAATTATTTGATAGTCATCCCGCAGTAAATAACATAAGTAAGACGACTATAAAGGGAGGTAGTGTCGATATTTTAGCAGTTGATTTCAATTTGTGATGGCACCTAAGAAATCTGAATTGCCAATCTCGTTGCGAGAAAAAATTGTTTCTCTTCGTGAAAATGGCCTAAGTTATCGAGAAATAGGTAAAAAAGTAAATGTTTGCTTTTCTACTGTTCGGTACATTATAAAACGTCACAAAGAAAGAGGATCTACATCAAATAACTTGCGTTCTGGACGCCCAAAGAAACTTTCACAGCGAATTAAGCGAAAAATTATAAGAGAGGCATCAAAAAATCCATTTGTTAGTGCGATAACATTAGCCAATGACGTCGCTTCAACATCTGGAGTTCAAATTAGTGCCCAAAGTATTCGAAATGTCCTGCACGATGCACAAATTTATGGGAGATCTCCAAGGAAAAAACCTTTTATAAATGAACGAAATAAACTGAAGAGACTCGAATTCGCTTAGAAATATATCAATAAGTCGATTGATTTCTGGAAAAATGTCATATTCTCCGACGAGAGTAAGTTCAATATCTTTAAATCAGATGGCAGCAAATTAGTTTGGAGATAGCCTTGCACTGCTTTCCATACTAAAAATGTATTACCTACAATTAAAGATGGAGGAGGCTCTGTTATGGTTTGGGGGTGCATGGCTAGCAAAGGAGTTGGTAATTTGTGTTTCATTGATGGGAATATGACAGCTCGAACCTATATTGATGTGTTGCGAGATAACTTGCCACAAAGTGCAATAAAATTGGGTATCAGTAATTCGTACTATTTTCAGCAAGACAATGATTCCCAGCAAACTTCCTGTATAACACGAATGTGGTTGCTTTATAATGTACCCAGAAGACTTGCTACTCCACCACAATCACTAGACTTAAATCCTTTGGAAAATTTGGGGAATTCTTTGGATTTAAAAGTAAGAAAAAAGATTTCAAGCAAATCTGCACTTAAACAAGCTCTTATTGAAGAGTGGTCAAATATTGCCCCTACTGTTACAGAAAATTTAATTAAATCAATGCCAGCAAGATTACAAGCAATAATAGATGCTAATGGAATGCCTACTAAATATTAGTTACTTGAAATTTTCTTATATATTATATTTCTTTTGTATTCATGCGGGTGTGCAAATACTTTTTTGACATGAGATATTTTCTGTTTCTGGTATTTTTTCTGTTTAATTTAGGTGATTAAACTTATTCTACTTTGGCAATACCAATTTTTGTATTTCTTAATGCTTAATTTTATAATTTGCAAGCAAAAATATAAATGTGCAAATACTTTTTGTACCCACTGTACACATAAATTACGCTACATGTAGGGATTGCAATACCGGTATACCGAATACCGGTTTTTTGAGCCATTTGTACAATTTTGTAATACCGCTATTCACAAGTTTAAATACAGGTTTTTTCGGTATTTACTAGAAATTTAGAATTCTTATGTGTGAAAAAATTCTTATGTGTGAAATTCTTATTCTTATCTGTGAATTCTTATTCAGAATTCTGATATGTGAAAACAAGGTTGTAGTTGTGAAGAAAGTGTGTAATATTTCGATATTTTTTTAAATTGGTGTGTATTTTATTCGCATTGTATTTGTATATCATACTTTAGAAATCGAAATATTTTTCAGATTTATTACATATACACTCATAAATAATACCCCATAATAATGAATAAGAATAACTTTAAAGAACATAAAAAATCAGTTGATAATATTTCGGTTTAGTTTCGTTATTTATATGATGAAAAAAATAGGGTGGCACAATGTAAAAAAAAAAATGTTCAAGTTATTAAAGTGAATAAAGTACAAGCGGACTCCATACACATTTAAAAACGAAACATGGTACAAATTTGTTAAAGAGGAAAGAATCTAATTGCGATGAAGATACAAACTGAAGCACAGTTCTAAGCCCAAGCCATCAGGGATTTAGATAATTTTGAAAAAAAAAAAAAAAAAAAAAAAAGATAATTTGGATGAAATTATAAGTAAAATGACAGCACCAATGACATTTCTACTACCGGTATTAAAACTGGTATCCCGCTATTAAGATAAAAAAAATACCGGTATTGAACTTTTGGTCCGATATTGCAATCCCTAGTTACATGTATTTATGGGCAATATGGATTTAAACAGTGATTTTCTGATAGATATTGGATTAGAAAATGGGTTTTTCCCAAAAGACGATTTACTTTGTAGGAATAGGATTGAAAAACGGTCATAAAACATGACCACTTGCATCTTGGATTATTGATTAATCTCACAGAATATTTTGACTACAGGAGAGGTAAAATTATTTCCTAAATGCCACATTACGAGCTGGTGCTTAATGTGTAAAAAAGAAACGAAATAATGAAAATAAGCGACTAAATGCATTATGATACTTTATGACTAAGAATATTTAATATAACACGTGGGCTGAAAATTTCATAGGCTGACACATAGATGACGCTACTAATATTAATCCATATGATTTTCAGTCAGCCCTAACCTTCAAAAGACACGTGTATAATTTTGACAGCTGTTGCACTATTAGTATGTTATCACTTGCAGTCCACTCGGCTGACTGTCGATTGGACTCCGGTGTGAAATGATGGAGCCATGTTTCATCCATTGTCACATATCGACGCACAAATTCGGGTTCATTACGATTGAACAGCTCCAAACAATGCTAAGAATCATCCATTCGTTGTCGTTTTGGGTCAATTGTGAGCTCTGCGCGGCACCCACTTTGAACAGAGCTTTCGCATATCCGAATATTCATTCCCGATATGTCCAACACGTTCCTTTGATATCTTTAGGGTATCAGCTATCTCAATCCACTTCACTTTACGGTTATCAGAAATTATTTTGTGGACTTTTTGGATGTCGATAACAGCCTCTTTGGGGCGTGCATCGTCCTCGGTGCTCATTTCGCCTCGTTTAAATTTAGCAAACCACTTCTCTACGGTTGATTTTGCTGGGGCAAAGTCCGAATAATGTTTATCAAGCCAAGCCTTGCCTTCAATAGTATTTGTTTTTCGCCAAAAAGCAATGCTTTATGAACACACGAAATTCCTTTTTATCCATTTTTTCAAACTAACTAAAGTTGCTTCACTAAAAGTACTATAACTCACATACTAATAGTGCGACAGCTGTAAAATCTATGCACGTGTCTTTTGAAGGTGAGGGCTAACTAAAAATCATATGGATTTAATACTAGTAGCACCATCCATATGTAAGCCTACGAACTTTTCAGCCCAACTGTTAAATGAATTATTATAAGTTTGTTACCATGATAGTATTAATGTACAATTTAGGGGGGTGAATTCTTTATCGCTGCCATAACTAACATCACTCGAGTAAATGTCAAGAATTTCGTACAAAAATAATATCTTCTTTAAGCATAAAAATTATAAAAGAGTTCATTAACAAACATTTTATATAATAAATAATAAAATAAATTTTATTATGCCTGACGAGAATATTATTATTTAAAGGCTGACGTTGTTTAGTTTCTATAATGACTGATAATTATATTACTCGAGTAATTTGCTCTTCACTACAGAAAATTTAAGAGCTTTTTCTGATTGTTGTATCTGCTATAATCTTGTTTTTACACCACCGACATTTTCCACCTATTGCTTTTCAGAAAAACCAAACCCAATACTACTTCCAAAACCCTAATAATAATAAATAAATAAGCAAACAAACAAACAAAAATAAGGTAAATCTTAAAATATAAAGAATATTTAAAAAGAAAATCTTAAAAAACCCTCTATAATGATAATGATACCTATTAAATTATCGCCAGAATACCCGGAGTAATCATGAGGAAGATTTAATTTTTTTTTTTGTTCTAACACTTAGACAACTTGGTCTTGGAGGATGCCTTAAGGCAAGCGCTGCACAGATGTTACTCACTTTGCATGACCCAGAGGGCGCGTGTCACTTGAAGATAAGCCACGGACGCGGAGTCACAATGCCCCCGTAACGGTCTACGATCCTATTAAGACCGGGACCTACGGTTTAAAGTGGATTCCGAACCACTACAAACACCCATGGCACCGGCGGGATTCGAACCCGAAACCTGTGGTACCGAGCGCCAGATCATTCATTTAATCAAATTATAATTTAAAGTGATTTTTTTTATCATGAAACACAATTTTCAATTGTTTGCACAAAATTTACATCTCGATTGCTTTTTTAAAATTCTGCGATCATTAAAAATTGTTCCCTTGTGCCACAAAGCAGCCCCTATCTATTTATCTTTAACGGCTCATGAAAATATCCCGAAAACACGATCTTTTATTTCCCGAAAGCTCGTGGTGTCAGAAAATGGCCGCCCTCGAACGTTAAACAACCGGCGCCCTTGCGAGGGCGGCTTCTGCCGATGATCGTTAAAGTTTTTTTTTCTCCCTCACTCATCCTCCTGAAAGGGACATGTTCGAGTAAAAGCCAATAACAGCACAAGGGCAGCGGCAGGTAAGCGCTTCGATGAATGGGTTCCCCGTTGCCATGGCAACACCGGAAAGAGGGGGGGTGGGGGGAGGATTCCCGAGGAATGGATGGAGGATCGTCTCGGTTATCTTCATTCTCAGACGGTGGAACACCTTCAAGGTAGAAGAAAAAAAGAGTAATGATTTTTTTGCTTTTTTCGTCCCAGATTTCTAATAGTTTGTGACAGAGAAGAGATTTAGTGTGCGCCTCATTTGTAACTGGTTTGAAGTTGAAAAGTATCAGTATAAGATACTTTTAAGGAAGTGTTAGATCCGTGTAAGATACTTTTAAGGAAATGTTAGATCCATGTATATACCTGTAAGGAAGTGTTCTCATGTGAAATAAATGTGTAACATGGAAGCGTTAGACCACGTAAAATAACTGTGTAAGGGAGTGTTAGATCCGTGTATAAATGTGTAAGGAAGTGTTAGATCCATGCATAAATGTTTAAGGAAATGTTTCCACGTGAAATAAATGTGTAAGGAAGTGTTAGGTCCAAGTGAAATAAATGTTTAAGGATGTATTAGATCCATGTAAAATAAATGTGCAAGGAAGTGTTAGATACATGTAAAATAAATGTGTAAGGCAGTGTTAGGATCCATGTGAAATAAATGTGTTAGAAAATGTTAAATCCATGTAAAATAAATGTGTAAGGAAGTGTTAGGTCCAAGTAAAATAAATGTTTAAGGATGTATTAGATCCATGTAAAATAAATGTGCAAGGAAGTGTTAGATACATGTAAAATAAATGTGTAAGGCAGTGTTAGGATCCATGTGAAATAAATGTGTTAGAAAATGTGAAATCCATGTAAAATAAATGTGTAAGGAAGTGTTAGATACATGTATAAATGTGTAAGGAAGTGTTAGATCCATGTAAAATAAATAAGGAAGTATTAGATTCATGTAAAATAAATGTGTAAGGAAGTGTTAGATCCAAGTAAAATAAACGTGTAAGGGGGTGTTAGATCCATGTAAAATCAATGTAATAGATTTAATAAAATAAAAATGTATTTAAAATTTTGGGAATTAGATACTGAAGTTTTTTGTAAACTTTTTTTGCCCTTATTATATATTTTTTTAACTCTCAAAAGAGGATCGATTTCACGATGGCTACATTGTTTATAATAAGGTATTAACAATGTATCAATCGTCCATAAAAATATGTAGTTTGTTAAGACTTATTTGCGTGCTGCGTTTTGCTATATGTTTTGAAAAATTGTCGTTATAGGAGTTTTTAGTTAACTAGACTTAGAAATATTGATAATTTAATTTAAAAAAAAAGATAATTAATTAGATGTTAAAAAAAAATGGAAGTAATTTTTGTTCTTGGCCTAGATTACTGTTAATTTGAGATTGAGAAAATTATTATTATTCGCTGTATTTGGCGATTAAACTTAGTTTGAAATTGAAAAATATTCGGTTTTGTTAGCTCCATGTAAAATAAATGTAATAGATTTAATACACAAAAATTATATAAAATTTTGAGATTTAGATACTGGCATTTTTTTTTTTAAATACTATTTCCGTTTGTTATATATTTTTTTTTCATAATTTTTTTAATTTTAGACTAGCAAAAGAGAACGAGCATTTCACGGTGGATACATTGTTTATAATAATGTATCAATCGTACATAGAAATGCATAGTTTTTATAAACTTCTTTGAGCGCTGCATTTTGCTATACGCTGTGAAAAATTTTTGTTATCAGCATTTTCAGTTAAGTCTAGTTTGGAATGAGAAAATATTGATAGTTAAATTAAGAAAACACATCAAAAAGACTATTAATTAGATATTAAAAAAACGGAAGTAATTTTTGCTTTTGGTATAGTTTATTGATAATTTAAGATTCAGAATTTTTTTTTATTATTCGTTGTATTTGGCGATTAAACTTAATTTGAAGTTGAAAAGTATCCAGTTTGTTCATTGTGTGAGTAAGTGTAGTGGCAGGATGTTGCATCAAATTTTTTGAAAAAAAAAAAAAAAAAAGAAATGATACTTTTTTTTTTTTTTTTGTCCACAGACGTGAAGATTTGACACAAAAAAAATTATTTAAAATTTGAAAAATTAGATAGATTTTAAACCCTTTTTTATACTTTATATATATTTTTTTCCAGAATATTTTTATATTAGATAAGAGAAAAAACCACAAAAATCTTACGATTGATACATAATGTATGATAAAAACTGGAATGATTTGTTAAAAAAAATTGTAAAGTTTTTTTGTTCTTAGTTTTTAATTTTTCGTTTTTTTTAGTTGAGTTCATTTTAGAATTGTAGAAGTTAAATGAAATATTTGAGAATTGCTTTAAAAGGCAATTCATTAGATGGAATTCATAGCTTAAGGTGAGTTATTTATTGACAAATTTGCTGGAGCCGAATTTTTTCTTCTAATATCTTAATAGTTTCCGAATGAATACTGATTTATTTAAGTTACTAAAATGACCCATGTTGAAACAACATCGTCTTTTATTTGCTAGAAAACTTAGCTTTTATAGAATTTTATAGGATATTTTTTAATGTTTTAATAACGTTTATGAAAAAACATATTTTCAAAATTGTGTTGAAGAATATGACAATATTAATATTTATTTTCCTCAAATGGTGGAAATATTTATACCATAAACTTATTCAGATTAGTATACACTTCCAGCGAAGTGAAGATCGAACGCTGACGAACAATGCAGCCACTGTAAGACGACTGACAGTGAATGTTAATGTATCCATGAAACCAGATTTTCTTTTCTCCACACCTCATCAAAGTACCAAGCCCCATGTAGTCCCCTAGTAGTTATAGAGATGAGATTGGAACATCGGTGGACCACATTTAGACCCCGAAAAGCTCACCGATTGCCGATGGGGAGCACCTTCTGGGAGAACTATTAGAGGTAAACGGCCTTCCTTTGCATGCCGTGGGGGAGAAAAATCTCAAAACTTCCACTAGGCAGCGTGATGCGAGACGGTTTTACATGGCCACAATCGCCACTAGGCAGCGTGATGCGAGACGGTTTTACATACAGGGCCACAATCGCCATCGAGTTTCCTTGTTTCTGAAAGCAGTGAATACAATTATGTTGACAGCTAAATCGAATCTTAACTCCTCCGCACACTAGCTGCATACATTGACACTGGACAACGAATCGGGCTTGGGACACCAGCTTGAACAATAAGAATTGATTTGTAATCTGTACATTGCTAGTGCACGGTTCTTAACCACTCAACCACCACAGCTAAAAAATTCATGCGGAGGTGCGAACCCGGGGCATTTCACACGTAAAGCGAACACTCTAACACTGAGTTACGCCACAAAAATTGTCCGGACACGGGGAATCGAAACGGAACTTTGTGGTTGTATATCCTTTGTCACTAGACCATGCCGGATCTGGGAAACCAGCTTACGAATTTTTATCGACTGTGTTTAATTTAATATATTCAGATCAAATGTGACTTAAAAATGAACTACTTTATAGTAGTTAAATGTCAAATGCGTGCACACAGGAAACTAGAACCCGAGAACCCGAGGAATGTCTTCAAAAAGGCGACACCCACCTGTCTAGGGCGAGCTCCTCGAGGACGTTGAGGTCGCAGGCGATGCTCTCAGGCCGGCGTCCGTGATGCGCGGGCACCAGGAGAGGTCGAGGACCCTGAGCTGCCGGAGGTTCTCGGCCACCAGCTCCACGCCGTCGTCCGTGATCTTGGAGCAGCCGGACAGGAGAGCACGGTGAGGTTGGGCAGCACGTGCACCAGGTTGAGCAGGCCGTGGTTGGTGAGCTCCCAGCAGGAGCGCAGGCGGAGCACGCGGAGGGTGCCGCTCTGCTGGGGGCCGAAGAAGGCCAGGGGGAGTCCGTCACGTGGTAGGCCTGCAGGTTCAGCTCTTGCAGGCTGGGCAGAAGCTGGGCTGTGCGAGCAAGAACAAGAAAAGAGGGATCCTTAAGTTTCAGTCGTTGAGATGGAAAACTATTTTATTAGGGTTACATCTACATCTATTTAAGTACTACTCTGTGGTCTTAAACAACCCAGGTTAATATTTTTATTTATTTATTTATTATTATTTTTTGTTAATCTTTGCAAAAAATAACCCGGACTAATCTGTTTCTTTGTGTTAACTTGTTTAAATGATAAAGATTCTGTTTCGATGACTTAACTTCTTAAATAACCCGGATTAATCTGCTTCTATTTGAATAATAACGGTTTTCTTTAGATTAAAAGTCTGAAATAATCTGAGATAACCAGCTTCGGTGGATTAGTCTTTTTTCAGATAACCTGGGTTACCTTTATTTTGATTTATAAAGATATCTTTTTAATTAAACTGTTCAAATAACCTGGGTTAACCTGTTTCTTTGGGTTAACCTTTTCAAATAATAAAGATTTCTTTGGGATTAGAAGCACTTCAAATAACATGGGTTAACCTTTTTCTTGGCTTAAGCTTCTCAAATAACCCGGATTAACCTGTTTCTGTTTAAAAAATCGTAGTTTCTTTGGACTAAAATCTTGAAATAATCTCTACTAATCTTCTTCTTTGGATTAACCTTATCAAAATCGGGTTAATCGTTTGAACAATAAAAATTGATTAAACTCAAATAACCTGGGTTAGCTTCTTTTTTTTTTTGGATTAAACTTTTTACAAATAATAAAAAGGTTTCTTTGGGCCAATCTCAAATAAACCCAGGTTAACCTATTTCTAACTTACCCATTCAAATAACCCGAGTTAATCTGTTTCTATTTAAATAATCCAGGATTTCTTTGGATTAAAGTAATCTTTTCAGCTAATTTTAACTTTTTCAGCTTAGTTTTAACTTGTTTGAACAATAAAAGTCTCCCTTAATTAAACTCTTCAAATAACCTGGATTAACCATTGTTAGCCTGTTTGACTTAACCTTTTCAAATAATAAAGGTTTCTTGGGTTAAGCTCTTCAAAAATCCGAGATAACCTGTTTCTTTGACAACATTCTCAAATAACCTGATTACCTGTTTCTGTTGAAAAATCAGGATTTCTTTTGGATTAAAGCTTTTGAAATAATCTGAGCTAATCTGCTTCTTTGGATTAACCTTTTTTAAATAACTCAGGTTAATCTGTTTGAACAAGATGTCTTTTGATGAAACTTTTTCAAATAACCTGGGTTAACCTTTTTCTTTTTGCATTACCTCTTTTCTAATTATTAAAAAAGTTCCTTTGGGTTAAGCTCTTAAATAACATGGTTTCTTTGGCTTAACGTTCTCAAATAACATGGATTACCTATTTCTGTTTAAAAATACCTAATGAAGGAGACTTTGGATTAAAATCTTGAAATAATCTGACCTAATTTGCTTCTTCTGGATTAACCTTCTCAAATAACCCGTGTTAACCCATTTGAATAATGAAGGTCTCTTTTAAACTCTTAAAATAACATGGGTTAACCTGTTTCTTTGGATTAACTTTTCCAAGAAATAGGGTTTCTTTGGGTTAAACTCTTCAAATAACATGAGTTAACCTGCTTCTTTGTGTTAACCTTTTCACATAACAATGGTTAACCTGTTTATTTGTGTTAATAAAAAGATTTCTTTGAGTTAAACTCTTGAAAATAACTCTAACTAATAATAATGTCAACTCTAACTAATAATAATGTCAATAACTAATAATGTCAACCTGTTCAAATGACCAGCATTAACCAGTTTGTTTGGATACAAGTTTTAAAAGGATTAACCTGTCTCAATAATAAGGTTTCTTTGAATAAAACTTTCTTCAAATAAATAGTGTCCACACTTTTCTCCAAAGTTAACGTATTCAAATAACCAGTTCTTTGGGTGCATGTGTTAAAAGTGCTAATCTATTTGAGTTTTAATTTATTTAAATGCATTTCTCTGTAGATCTCAGGTGTGTGTGGTAAAATTGGGTGTTCATTTCTAACCAGAGTGTGCGAAAAGGAGGTGACTCACCGATGGCGGCCACGGACTCGTCTGCCACGTTGATGCAGTCCGCGAGGGTGAGGTGCACGAGGCGCGGTGCAGGCTGGCCCATAGCCCCGCGTCTGTCACCGTTAGCCAGACATCTCGAGGTGGGTGACGGGCGGAAGAACTCGAGCAGCACCTCGTGCCCCTTGTCGGTGACGTTGCAGCAGCGGCAGCACCAGCCACCACCTGGTGCGCGTAGCCGATGGGGAAGTTGCTCACCACGTCGTACACGTCGTCGTCCCCGCGCCGAAACACGCACACGGAGTGGAAGCCCGCTTCTCGATGCTCCGGTACACCTGCACGGGGAGAGAGAGATTAGTAACTCGAACAGAAACATCAAGAAATTAAAAATCAAACTACACCAGGCGCTTTTTATTCCGGCATTCGATGGTCGGCAATTTCTATACCCGTACCGAGTGTTTTCGCCTTGTTTTTTATAGTAACCATTAATTTTCATTTCAATGCAAAAATATAATTCTTAAATCTGCAGATTGGTTTGTTTCGGTTCTACGGTCATCTTGTGCACACTTTAGGCGAATGAGACCGGGACCTACAGTTTAAAGAGGATTCCGAACCACTCACAGACATCCATGCTATCGGCAGGACTCGAATCCGAGGACTAAGAATCAGAACGCTAGCCAATTGGCCATCAGGCCGCTCCATTGGTCTCGGGACCCGAATGGCCGAGTGGCGAGCTCTCTAACGCTCGGTACCACAGGTTTTGGGTTCGAGTCCCGCTGGTGCCATGGATGTTTGTGGGGGATTCGGAATCCACTTTAAACTATAGCCCCTGTCTGTTTAGCCTAAAGTGTGCACAAGATGACCGTAGAGCAACAAACCAAACCAAACCAAACCAAAGCTCCATTGGTCTCGAGAATACAGCGAGGAGAGTGCTATCCCTCTGTGAGCTGTCCGTCCAAAACTGTAGTAGCCGAATGTTGGTGCAATGAAGAGTGCCCTTCGTTCTGTGGTACCAAAAGTCAGAGCACCAGCAATTGCTCATCAGGCCACTAAATCTGCAGAATCTTATAAATTTGTGTATAATTCATAACGAATTCTTGATGAAGATATCCGAATCATGGAGCAAAGCGATGTCGGATACTTATTTAAATAGTAAGACCGGTTCATGTGTATTTTTCATGCCATAGAGTAGTTTGTCACAACGTGTTTTCTATATCACTGTATAATATTAAAGTTTTTGTACTCATACTGACAACAATACAAGAATCTTCTTATACTGTTGTCGATACTCAGTACCAAAATTTTATATTAACAATACAAGGTTTTATTTTATAACAATACAAGACAAGATAATAAATTTATAACAATATTATTCAATAACAGTTTATAACAATACAAGAATATTCAATTAAATGAATGTTCAATGCATGAATTTTATTTTGTGGTTGCTGAAACGACGAACGTAGTTTGGTGGACATTTAAAATGTCTAAGCAGAATCAGAATGAGTTTAACAACATGAAATATGAACGTGTTTTTAATCTTTTTAAATTTTTGTCTAAAGGGATTTATCTTCGGTATCCCCTTTCAAATTACACAGACCCCTGATAGGTAGTCAAAATCGCTAATCTGGCACGGTCGTAGTCCGGAATGCGCCCAATTAAAGAGCTCCTATTATACAATAAACTAAACTACATGACTCAAAAATCAATATGGCCATGAATAATCAAAAAACACTTTCAACAAAAGAAAGCATATACAGTGATACATCGATTTTTCCGCTTTGGGAATAAGTCCAACTTGTTATATACATCATCTGTTTGGATGCTAATAGTTCTGTTTGGTGTACCGCCTTTCTTTGAATACGACTTGTGAGCGTCAAAGTCTTTTAAAAATGGCAAACACTTGACAGAGATACCACTACCAACAAGTCGTGACAGCACTGTCTAAGAATGGTCAGAATGCTCTCTTTATTTTTATGAGGAAAAATTCATTTTGGTATATGTCAGTCCAAGGTTTTGGAGTAGATGAAGAACATATACACCGAAGTACCTCTGTTCTTGCATTGTAAGTGAACAGATAGTTTTAATTTATGTTATACAGATAATGCCACAGGTGCAACACTCAGTATCAATTTCAACTCTACTAACGTGCGTATAAATAAACATACCATTTTTCCTTCTCTTCATTATCATTAGAGGGAGGATATTCCATATTCCATATTATTTAACTTAGTGAATTATGCAACGGGTTTGTTTGGTGAATCACTAAATGAGTCACAAATTGATAGCTCACGAAAACCACAAAGAATACAGAAAGAGTAAAACTATAAAAAGTATCTCATAGTAGATCCCTAGCAAAACGTACTGTATGTTACAGATTGATCTTGGTGGCCTGGTGGATAACTTGTTACTCTTCTGAACTAAGAAAACTTGGTTACAAATTTTGCAAATCACACCGAAACTAAGGTTTTCGTGTCTGGGAGGAGAAAAGCACATTAAAAATGTAGGCAGGAAAATCCTTCCATCGGTCTCCAGGGAGTGGGGAGGAGAGTTGCTACTCCTCTGGGGCTGTTCGTCCAAAATTATGGTGACACAATGTCAATGCAATGTTGCGACTTTTAATGATCAGAAGGAGTGTTTCAGATCAGTTAAAAGGTTAATAAATTATTAACTGACAGACCATTACTACCATTGATCGAGCAATTTGGCTGATGACAGGTTGCTATTTCACTATCTTAGGCATCTCCAGACTGCTGGGTCAAAGATAGTTTTTACTGGAAGAATCATAATCAGCGAGGCGCATTGCTTTCAAGAACAATCTACTTGCAATTCTAAAAACTCTACACAGCTGGCAACTCTACTCAGCAAATGAGATTACAGGTCGAAGGGTTTTGGTTGTGTTTAGTTTGTCAATCGACGGTCATTGTGCTTTGGGATAATTAGATCGGGGCCTACAGTTTAACGTGAGTTCCGAACCACTTACAAACGTCCATGCCACCGCCAGGATTCGATCCTGAAACCTATGGTACCAAAGACCAGTACAGGTCAAATGAGTCCCAATACCTCTGAAAGTGGGTTTGTTGATGTGCAGAGATTAAAAGTATTCGGAACATACACCACCAGAGCTCCAGAGATCTGTCTCAATGATTTTTGTGGTTGCTGTTGTCCCTATGATACATTAAATCGTCAGTGAAGATAAATCAGATGCTATAACAGTTTACTATAATTATAAATTCCTGTTCTGTATAAGACCGAGGAGTTTTTGGCATTGTGTTTTATCATGGTTTTCAACATTTTCCTGCCAACATCGTCAAAAGGCGGCATCGCTCTTATCAAATGTTAATGTCCCAAAAATCGATTTAACCATTCTTTAAAGCCAGCTTCCTTAGGCTACGGAAATGTTTTTGGCCGACTCCCAATTCCTGGATTATTTGCTGCTTTTTTATGAGTAACGTTTGTTAAGAAGATGTTGGGTTATGCGCGTAATAAGAAAATGTGACATATTTTTACCCAGTAAACGATCCAATAGTCAAACAATTTGCGACTTCTGAGTTTTTGTATAACGATTCCGTCTCATGATTCTTTTCAGTAATTTTCTGCATTAATAGAGAGCTTTTGCATACCGTATTTATCGTCCATGATATTTTCTCCCAGCGCATGCTCATAGGAAACATTATTACAGATACGCATGCGCAATTTCCTATGAACATGCGCTGGAAAAGAAAAAATATAGGACGATAAAAACAGGTAGCTACAAAAACTCTATTACTAATAGTTTATAAAATTGTATGACATAAATTCAATAACTTTCATTGAACTCATATATCTACCAAAAAAAAGTATTTCCTACGACTTTAAAGTAGTATTTGTACTCACTTAAAAAGAACTTTTTTTGCACTCTCAGGTTGCTTTAAAAATGCATGTAGATAAAAATAAAAAGTGCAAAAAGAAGCGTGGAATAGTTAAGACAAATTACACATTTTATATAATATATATTATATATTTTTAATATATTTTCCCAATACATTAAATATTTTTTTTTCTTTTAATTATAGAACAATTTCTATATGAACTTTTTTCAATGTGGATCCAAGATAGGTTTCTATAAGCCTCGGTACTGTAACATCTGGGCCTATGTTAAATCTATAACGGCTTCCAGAAGAGCCCGTTTCAGATTTCTGGGAAAACTAATTTTATTACAAACTATATATATACACACATATATATATATATATATGAATAAATAATGTACTCCTGGTTATTCTACAAAGAAATTAAAAGGTAAAGTAAAATTTGATCACAAGTATAGTTCACTCCCAGATAAGTGGTTTCAGAATTCTCGAATCTACGTCGAATCACATTGCCTGGTCTGCGGCAGATCTTAATGATCATGGCGTGATACACGAAACCACAAGGGATTGGCTTTTTGAAGGTGGAAACTCCGGCCTATTCAGTCATTTGAGAGAACAAAAAAAACAACACTTCTGTTCGATTTGTCGCAGAACTCTCTCTCTTCTTCACCAAAAAACCTCCCTTTAAGACAATCCGCCAAGAGGTAAAATTATTAGCATCCCTCACTTCTCATTGGAGTAGACATTTCTCAGCTCGTGGATTACCCATCACCCATCACGATGATACAACTCATAGTGTTGTAGTCATATTCAGTCTGTAGTTGTTTCGACCTGTGACAATAATAACGATCGCACAATAATCGCTATTTCCCGAATCTCAATATCATTGATACCGAATATCTGCTATCGATGTGATTGACAGGTTGTTCTCATGAGTTCAAAACACTCATTGCAAGTAGTATAACTACCCGCAACACTGCTTATCTGTTGTCAAATGTGGTGATGGGTTTTTATATATTTTCAAATAACACATTCACTCTCTCTTGGGAATGAAATGCAAGAAACTCTTCTCGTAAGAAAAAAAAAATGGTACAGTATTGAAAAAGTGAATAGAGAGATTTTGCATACCGTACGTTAGTTACCAAAGCAGTCAATGTCTTTTCTATTACTGATTGTATTAATGAAGGATACAATTAGAGTAGCCTCCCTAACATACAAATTTTAAGATTAATTACTAGATTTTTGGAAAAATAGAAATTATTTTTATAAAAAAAGAGTCAGATTTTTAAACCAACTCCCAAGCTCCTTCAAAATTCTCGACTGCCGACTTTTCAACTTTGACCCCGAGTCTTAATCTCTGATTGTAAGCCCTTATTTTTGAAAGATAAATTACCAAACGACCTTTTACACAATTTTATCATATCGTAAAAGTCATTTAAATTTCAAAAAAGGAATTTGATCTGTTTAAAGATTTGATATAACAAAGAAAAATTAAGCCCATTTTCAATTCCATTCAGGAGAGTTCATTCCATAACAAGCACCTTCCCTCCCTTTCTCCCACCCAGCGCCGTCGCTCACGGCTGAAACAATGTGACGGGGGCACCTGCGGGAATGTCGATTTCAGCTCTCTCAGCCTCCCATTGACTCATCCCCCTCCCCTCGCCATTGATTGCACCTCAATCAATAGGCGAGGTTCGTGGTATTCGCCCCAAATATCGAATTTTTCCAACTCGAGCCCATTTCATTCCTGTGAATGGAAATTCACTGATTCAAATTACCAGAGAAGACTTATTGTGGACGTTGCATTGCGTTCATGAATGGGTTATAAAAAGCGTTACGTAACGATGAACGACAGAAGGATCTAACAGAATGAAGCCGCTAAACTAGGCCTCTTTAATCCGGCACGTTCGGGTCTAAGCCGTGCCGGATTAGAGAATGAAAAAGGGATACTTACTAAAAAACAATAAATCCCTATAAGATTAAGATAAATCACTTTGCGCATTCTGAGCCTGTGTAGATAATTTAAATACCCACCTCAACTACATTCTAGCAACTACAAATAAAAATTTATACATTGGATATTCAGGTATGTCCAATTTGTCCTCGGTACCAGACTCCCGATGGCGCCATGGATGTAGTGGTTCGGAATACACTTTAAACCGCGGGTCCCGGTGTCACTAGGATCGTAGAGCGGTGTGGTGGCAGTGTTACTCGTGTCCGTAGCCTATCTTCCAAGCAACACGTGCCCCTGGGTAGTGCTTAAATGAGCAACGTCGGTGCAGTCCACCTTATGGCATGAAGATGAACTATCTCTGTATTGCCCAGCTGCATTAGAACAACAACAACATTGGACATTCATTTAATTAAATGTTTTTGTAGTGATAAAAAAATTATCATCACGAAAAATGAATACAGCACAAGGTTAATGAAAACAAATTGCGATAAACTACCTATGGCAAGAAAAAACTGCACACGAGTCTCCCTTAAGTCTCATTCACACAAGACATTAAATGAGACATTCAGTCATAAAGTGTCAATGGACCGATCTGGCCTCAGCTTTTGAGAAATCCGAGGTATAGGATGAGTCGAAGCCACGCCTCTGAACGCTTTGGTATGAATGCAGTTTTACTGTCGAATTGGTTTGGATTGGTTTGTCGCTCTAAGGTCATTTTTGCACTCTTTAAGTTAATTAGACCGGGATCTACAGTTTACTGTCTAAAAAAGCATCTGACATCTTTTTGCTTCCTTGACTCGTATCTCTCCTTATAGAAATCTCTTAAATCTTTTTTAAATCTTACACAAATAAATCAAATTCTGCATATTTATGAAGCGTAAAACTCACACATCTGCAGAATCTGAGAAGGAAACCACTGGAGAGTTCTCGCACCGAAAAGGAAAACTGAGAATTACGATAAACACTGAGCGAAAATGCGAGCCGCACTGTGTCGCGATTTGGCGTTCAATTGGCATCAACTTGGTGCTCAACTTTCAAGTTCAACAAAAGCCCGAATCTCCACGAGAAAATTCGAAAACTAAAAGCCGGATTATCAAAGACCGTATTAAAGAGCACTTAGTATATACTATGTTGCTCTTGCTTAAGATGATATAATGATCCTTAACTGATTCTTATTATGTATGATTTTTTTATTTAGTCATTGAATCAAATTTCACCTTAGTAACTACTTAGTTATTAGTAACTAAGATTCTGAATTATTAAATTTAAGCCCTATTAAGCCGCGTACAGACGGGAGCGAATGAGAGGCGAACGGCTTTCAACTCAGAGCCTCACAGTGTGAGGCTCTGAGTTGACCGCAAACAACCCATGTTATCTATGGCTGTGAGAGACATGAGGTCCACGAGAATCCCTTTTATCTGCGGACGAAACAGACTCTAGTTGAGAGGGATCGAGACACATGATTCTCTAATAGGATTCTGTGAAATCGATATTTAAGTGGTTCGTGAAAGCCGCTTGCTATTTACTCTCTCCCGTCTAGGCGCAGCTTTACATGAATTAGCTGCAGAATTGCTTTTAATCTTTTTTTTGTTTGTAGTGGTCCGAAATCCACTTTAAATCGAGTGGTTTTAAACTTCTAATCCCACTTTTAGTCCCAGTCTAATAGGACTGTAGAGTTTGGGAGTAGGATTAACAGTCCTACTCATAAAAAGAAACTGTCTCGAAATCTGTCAATCAGCAGACGGCCTTGGGTCACCCTGGCTTGCAGTGCAAGGGAGTTAGTTAGTTGGCTTAATTGACTACAGTGTATCTTGTGTTCCAATTTAAGTATGCCACTTACAACCACCTGGCATTACAGCCTTTACAGCCCATCGGGGGATGAAGGGATGACAATGCTGTCCAAGAAAACTTTTTAGTAATTACTCCCCATTCCCATTTGCACATTACATTGGAGAAAAACCTGGAAACTTCTCACCACCAAGCAGTCTGATAATTGATGCGAGACGTTTGTGTACACTAACGCAATCGTCATCGTATCATCTAGTTTCTGAAAGCAGTGTCAGCAACTGGCAAATAAAACAAAATGAAGTATTGAGAATTATCAGCGAATTTAAGCGAATTAACGGGAAGAGACCCATATCAATTGCCCATTATCACAAAACAGGTTACCTGGAGGATTTTCGGAGGGATGGGTTTTCAAATATAGAGAGAGACTCATAACAATCTACTCCTCTCACTCTGCCACGGTGGTACCAACGGGCTTCAGGTTCGAATTCTGGCGGTGGCATGGATGTTGGTGAGTGGTTCGGAATCCACTTTAAACAGTATGTCCCTGGTCTGCTTAGCCTAAAGTGTGCACAAAATGACCGTCGAATGACAAATCAAACCAAACCAATCTTAGAAAAGTTATTGGTATCTAATTACATTGACATAAGTCATTTGCCATCAGAGTAGCAGAGATGCAGCACATTCAGCTTTACATAGGATACAGTATGAGGAAAACAACTATAGAACCTTCATGGTTTGGGGCAACAATTTTGGGAAAGCACTCTACTGATGGCATCTGATGGCATTAGAGTTTTTCAGTTCAAGTTCAAGAAGAACGTTCCGAGATATAGATTTATTGTTCCCATGATTGGCGTAGACACAGAAGCTCTCGGTTCGTCATCGTCTGTGGAGTTTCGAACGAAGCCCCTTTGATTTGGAAAACCAATTCACTATCCCTATTAGTGTGCAGCCTGGTGGCCAATTGGATAGCGCTCTGGCCTTTGGCACTACAGGCATCAGGTTCGAATCCTGGCGGTGGCATGGATGTTTGTGAGGCGTTCGGAATTCACTTTAAACTGTAGGTCCCGGACTGTTTAGCCTTCGTGTGTACAAAATGATCGTAGAGCGACAAACCAAACCAATTCTTTTTAGTAAAGTAAAACACAGTGTACTATCAGTAAGAATTTTATTAAAACTAAATTGTAAACTAGGATCAAGCAAGTAAGCAGAAAAAAACCCATAAAAGATCAATTATTAATAGAGTATGGAGTTTATAATGCTAAGCTCACTACATGTAAGCAAGATTCAACTGACAACAATTTCTTTTTCATAAACCTCGAAATTCTGCTCATTGTTGTTTCTAATCATTTCTAAAAGTTGGCCAAATAGATCGGTGAATCCCACAGGATGCGTCCTGGAAGATTTCCTTCCAGAGAAATGTGCGTCCGGGCATAAAGACAAATGTGGTTAATCTTTTTCTTGACAGTTTTCCCTTCAAAGACAGCTTTCGTTACAAGCAACTGACCTTTCGGGTTGCTGTTTCTTTTTGCTTCTTTTGTTGACAAGGAAAATAAGTCATAGGTTATATGGGTCATAATAGGTCAGGAAGCAGCAATGAAAATAAGCAAAATTCCTTTTTCGAACGATGCAGTTGACAGGCGTTCTATAGGAATGCCTTCTGATATCGAAAAAACTGTATTGAGTAAGGGCCTGAATGGCCGAGTGTTTAGCGCTCTGGCGCTCAGTACCCTGAGTTTCGGGTTCGAGTTCCGGATGTGCCATGGATGTTTGTAGTGATGTTTCGGAATCCACTTTAAACTTTAGGTCCCGATCTCTTAAGCCCACTAGTGAGACAGAAAAAGATGACTGTAGAGCGACAAACCGAACTGTATCCCGAGTAATAAATTTCAGTGTACAAATTTGGCAATGCGAGTGGATGAGTCAACAAGACTAAATTCTTCACGTTCTTTCACGTTTTATCAATGTAGATCCAATAGTAAATCAGATTTTTTTTTTTTTTTGCAAAGTGTAGTGTGAGGACGTCTTAATCATTTTGAATAACTATCTTGATAAGTGGCATTTTTAGAGTGGAAGTCATGTGTAGGCGTTTGTGCAGATGGAGCAATCTCCAAGGTAGACTGTGTTATGGGCCTTGAATCTTTTTGTAAAAAAACAATCAAAATGAGATTATTATAATAACTCATAGCTTTTTCTTCATAGGAAGGCCATGAAGGCCAAAAATATTTTGAAGGGAGTAAGAAAGTTTTTAGAAGTCAAGTACCTCAAATGGTAAACTGTATTAAAAATAACACCTGTCGAATTGCGTTTGTTAAACACATTTGAATCGATATGGATTCGGAACACAGGCGGCTGCTTTCACACACTGGGG
>BPLQ01007209.1:0-12832 GCA_021605075.1 Caerostris darwini | reverse complement strand
ATGCAAAAATTAAATATATTTAGTTTGACCCATTGAAGAATACTAAATTTTAATTATTAAAAATATTGCATATAATTTTAAATTTCACATAAGATATGGCACTAGATATGGTTACTTTCCACATATCTACAAAGAATCTGTAGGTGGTATCTCTATTTTCAAAACACACATTTTAGTAAATCACTTCATAATGCTTACATTTGCTCCATGTTTAAGTAACATTTCTGCATGCTCCACATTATTCTGTAGGCAGGCTAGATACAAACATGTAGTTGCACTTTGAGGAGTAACATCAACATCCATTTTTGAAACCAATTTAGCACAAATAAACCATCTAGAATAACAGGCAAAAGACAATGAAATACATTCACTAGTACTAAGCATAATTATTTAAAATACATAGAAATGATAAACAAGCAAAAATATATTGATATGAAAAGTAAAAAATATAAAAATTGATGTTAAACATAATAATTAAGTTTACAAATATATAAGATCTACCTCCCCGTGGTGCACCTGGTAGCACTTTTTAGTGGCTGAAAGATCTACAACTAGGCATTATTGTTAGATTAATGTACTCTGTTTCAGCATGTTTTGTTGTATTATCTGTTGTTGTTCTTTTCATTGCTGTAACTGTTCATAATCTGCCATTGGAAATAAAAAATATAAAAAAAGTTTACAAATATTATGAAATTTAATGAATTGATTTAAGAATCAAAGTACATGGATAAAAATTGACATAAAAAATATAAGAAAAAATTAAATAATTTAAAGAAAATAACGATCTTTTCAAGTACATATGTTTTGCCACTATGAGCACAGTTATCAAAAAATGGTTTCAAATTTCTCACAAACAGCACTTTTCATTTATATATATATATATAAACACATATATTCATTGCACAATGTATAAAGGGCAAATGATCATTCCAATAATTTTGTTGATATACCACTACAATGGTGAGTATGGGCTTAAGATAATAATTTTTTCTTTCAACTGGATTTACTTGTGATTGTCACAACTATAAAATTCTGTTAAATATTTAACACAGCTGTAGTATAACTGCACTAACAAATTGGAGTCCATTATCTGAAATTAATGAGTCAAATTATACCTCATATGAATTCTTCCAAAAAAGGTACTGCATACTCTTTAGCTGTTACATTTTTAAGCCTGAACAATTCTACCTATATGATAAATTAATCCACAAAAAAGAAATTTTTTGTTATCATTGGTTTAAAACAAAGGGCAAATAAACCTGTGGTTAATGTGTTGAATCTATGACGATAAATGTAATAGAATCTATGACAATAGAGTAAACCAACTAGTTTTTGATTTGAAGATTTGCAACAGCAGCATTCAGAACATTCTTGACATAATCTAAATCAGATATCTATTCAAAAAAGTAATTATTTATGCAAAGTTTTGCAAATTGATATCAAGTCACTTTACGTTTTGGACAAAGTGTTCGAAAGAGCTTGGGATATAGTAGCAGAGCTTAATTTAACAGAAGATGCTTTATTTACCTTAGAGAGCAAAAGTACTCACAGAGGAGCCGCCAATCCAAACACTGCTTTATGCTGCAGTTTTTAAAAATACGTGAGTTGATATTTATTTTATATCATCATTTACTTTATTTTATTAGTTAATTAGCATTTTAGAGAATATTTTTTTTTAGATATTTAATTGCTAGATTCTTAATTGTTTTGCTTTGTGTCTACATTCTCTCGGTAGCTTTATTGTGCTGCAGTTTTTTTAAATAATTTCTTAATTTATATTATTTATGCGACGTAATTTACTTTATTTTATTATAATTTATTACTTAATTAGCATTTTAGTGATTTTTTGTTTTTGTTTTACAGATTTAATTGCTGTTTTATAATTGTTTTGAAGAAGGCTGATTCTAGACTATTTTTAAATATTTTGTTATTTTATTTTAGTAGTTCAATTGTTGTATACTTTTCAATATAATAAATAATCCCTTTTTTAATTAACAGGCTTTGTTTCGATTGAAAAAAAAATGTCATAGCACGAGCATAGCTGCTTAAGCCTCAAGTTCTTATTATAAAGGTAGAAAATTTCCTGAAATAATTGTATATTAATCTTAAATTGTTTAATAGTAATTAATAATGTATTTAGATGGTTCCTTATTCATGAGGAATTTGATTTCATAAACATTCAATTTATTAATCTGTTTGAAATCTAAATGGATTCATTGCCTATATATTATTACGAATTATTATTATTATAATATTTTTTACTTATTTCATAGATTACTGTTGAAAAAAGAAAATTTTCAAAGTACTTTTTTATTAATTAGTTTTCTTAGATTTATAAATTTATGCCAAAATAAATTGGTGTTCTTTATTACACTTCTGTCGATTTTGAAGAAAGCCGATTCTATACTATTTTTAAATATTTTATCTCAGTAGCTCAATTGCTTTATACTTTGACATATAATAATTAGTCCCTTTTTAATTAACAGGCTTTGTTTTGATTGAAAATAAAAGAAATGGATAATTCTTGACAACCTATTTGCAGTGAATGCAATATGAAGTTTGCACATAGTTACTGTTTACAAAGACATATGGAAACATTTCATGGTTTATTTAGTCCAAAATCTACAAAATCATTGATGTGTCTAGAATGCAAGCAAGGATTTGGTACACCGTGAACATTGGAGAAGCATCTACAAAGTATTCGTAAACTTATTTCGGTACTTACGTACTAACGGTACCTTGGCGACAGTTGCGCCAATAAAGAGCCCACGCGCCAACCGCAGCTACAGATTTGGCGCCAATCTACACTTAAAATTTTTGTTCCAAATAATAAAATATATATGAAACACTTCATTTAAAATCAAAACGCTTTCAAAATATTTTTATTCCAAATAATAAAGATTGGCGACACTTAAAAACCGCCACGTCTGTCGCCAAGGTACCGTTAATACGCAAGTACCTTTTTTACTATAGTAAAAAAAATATAATACATATAGTATAGTAAATAATTACATCTTTTATTTCTATTTGCATTTCAGTACTTTTCATCCATCTATTTTTTATTTTCAACTTTATTAAAATTTAGTATGTTTTTTAGATGAATATGACACATTTCTATTAGAATGATTTAATTAAATGAGTCTTACAAAAATATTTATTTGTGCATACATTCAAAAAATAATTATTTCATTTTATCCAAATATTTATAAAACAACTTTCTTTCATTAAAATATTAAATTTAAACTATTACCACAGATGTTTAAACTATGAACCTAAGTAAATAAAATTTACCTTCTATTTTTACTACATGGGTGCATTTCCATAACATAAAAATTACCTTTTGGCAGCATTAGTTATGAATATAAACAACAAAATATAAGACATTCCAAAAGCAAAAATCTTATCACATGCTTAAAAATAGCAAGTATAAAATATTAGCTATTTGACTAATATAAATTAAATTGACATTACCTTGTGCAAATTTTTTTCCATAACACAAAAAATTACCTTTTAACAGCCTGCAGTAAGATTTTTAATAAAACACAAAAATCTTACCGCAGGCTTAAAAACATAGTTACTTCTGAAATCATGCAGTTATAATGTAAATTATAGTTGTATACACTATATCATGCTACATATAAATCGTACAAAAAATCTTATCGTATGTATAAATCAAATGTATCATTGCAGGGTTTTAATTAATAATGCCCTGTAAAATATTATAAATCGTTTATGAAATATTAAAATTTTTGAAAAAATACTACACGGATGCGAATGAGTCGCTTAAAGTTGCTATTTATACAGAAAAATCATTTATGAAAAAATTGCTACATGAATGCAGTCGAAGTTGTAAATAAAATCAATTCATGATACTAGCAATATGTTAGTTGATAAATCTCGATTAATATCATCTTGTAATACTTACAATTGTTTCTAGTAAACAACAAAATTACCATGATAAAATTTTACTTAAAATCTAACTTTTTGAGAATGCAGCAACAACTACAGACAGTTTGACTAAACAACAAAAATAAAATTTTACTTACTTTTTGATAATGCTCCGCAATATTAGATAATTGGAATTTTCACACTTTGATGTTGACGAGGCACGTTGGCAAAATAGATTACACGTACTATATTCTGCGGGCAGCATTTTATAATAATATTAATGTGACCTTTACTGGCAACTAGCGTACCGTTTACGGAGTACCAACAGGGGGGAAATACCCCTTAAACCTCCTCATCTTAATTAATATACAGTGGGCCACAAAATTGAGTATATACCTTAGAAACTTAGAGACTTTTTGCAATTACAAATTAAATATTGCTTTAAGATGATTGAATTTTTTACCTTATATACTTTAGTCTATGCTTTACCGTACTATACTTATAAAATTGTTACATTTATTTATTTTTTGCGAAAAAAAATAAAAGATCTGAGACGAGAGGGAAAACAACACCACAAAAATAAGTAGTATATGCTTGCAATTCTAATGGCTGCTTAGTTAATGTTAGTAAATAAAAGATAATAGTTTCTAGAAATTCAAATTAAAGTGGTACTCAAAAAAAAAAAAATAGTATTGATGAAAAGTAAAATACAAAATAAAAGAAGTTAAAAGTTAAGTTTTAAATTCGGTACAAAGGCACCAGTTGTCGATGCCATAGTGCTATTGAAACAAACTTGTTCACAAAACACTGAGGAGCTTTGCAGAAACGGTTAGCCCCAGTTCACTTTTTCCCATGATACCTCATTCTCTCCCGCAATTCCTCATTCTTTCCCACAATTCAATGCGTCTAGTATTAGTAAACAAATATTGACTACGTCTATTATTGATATAGTTCGGTGTAATTCGTTGCAATTTTGGTTAAAATCTAGGATACTGTACCCCTGAGGAAGTCGCCAATCTTGCAACCCTGAATATTTCGCCAATTTTCCGCCAATTTCTTTAGGGTTGCAATACTATAATTAGAGGAATACGTAGCTTCATTTTCTAAACAACAAAATGACTATTTATTGTTATTGTGATTATATTATTATTTGCAGAATACTTATTTGCAGTAAATAAGAACAGAAATATATATTTTTTTAAATTAGTATTCCAATAAATTACTGATTATTCCGAACTTATTCTTACAACGTACGACGGTCACTGATTCAGAACATAAACAATATTTATGAAGTTGCCACACAGGAGAGTAAGACACAAACAAGAAAACGATTTTTTTATTTATTAATAACTTATATTTTATGCTTAAATAATTAATTTCCTTTTTAAAGATGTTCGTTTAGTTAGGATTTTCTGACAACCGTAATTGGAATTCGCTCGGAATATTTGAAGCTTTAGCTTTTTAGAACGTTAGTTAACGTTACAATTTAAATTTTTAATAATTAAAATAAATTAATATTAATAAAATAATGTGTCCGGATATTGATAATTATCTGGCAGAGTGCATGTGGCGGCGGCAGCACAAATGTGACATCCGCAAAATAATTTATGATTTCACCGATGGAATAAAATGTTCGTTTCCACCACAATAAAAGGTAAGTTATTCTCTAGTTTTTTCTTCTTTTTTATCTTTTGTTAATATTAATTTATCATTCGAATTCGGCTTCGTAAAGAAGATGATTTATTTTTTGTTCATGAAAAGTGTGGTGGCGAATAACTTCGGCGAAATTTTATCGTAACGAAATTGTATCAATTAACAGCGATTATTATGTTTGTTTAAACGATACTTTTTTGTGACATAGCAAAATAAAATTCCACATAATAATTTGGCGATAAAGCGATTTAATTTGGTGTGAAAGCAATTTAGGAATAAAATGTTGACAAAATAATGATATATTTTGGCGTTAAAGCGGCAATATATGGCGTAAAAAGAAAACATTAAAAAGTTGACATAATAGTGGTAAGAATTTGGCGATAAAGCGATATAAATTGGCGTAAAGGCATTTTAGATATAATTTTCTTGGCATAATAGCGCTAAATTTCGGCGTAAAAGCGGTTTCATTTGGCGCAAAAGTATTCCAGATATAAAAAATTTTAGTGATAAAAATTTGGCAATAAAGCATCAACTTTTGGCGTAAAAAAGCGCCTCAAAAAATTCACTTAGTGAAAAATTTGGCTATAAAGCGATAAATATTGGCGATAAAGCATTTTTGGCTTAAAAGAAGTTATATAACAAAATTTGCTTAGTGAAAAATGGCTATAAAGCGATAAATGTTGGCGATAAGGGATAGTGATAATATTTAGCGTTAAAGCGATAAACTTTTCTTCAAAGCCTTCTCAGGAATAAACTTTGAGGTAATAGCTATTTGGCTGCTAATGTTGGCGTAAAAGCACTGTTTGGCTATAAATTTTGGCGAAATAGCACTTTAAACTGACACCGAACTTGGCACCTTTTTGTCTGTTTACTTGGCGATTTGGCAATACAGTAAGGATTTTGGCGTAATATCATTTTACCGCGCAAACTACCTGGCCCATTCATTTTTGCTTACTTACCGACTTAACTTGGCGATGTGTTTGGCACAAAGGGTACAGGATCCTTGATTTTAACCAAATTTTATTTTCGTGTAGGTTTTTAAACTGATTCCAGAAGGGGTTAAAATCTAGGATCCTGTACCCTTTGTTTTTTTAAACACATCGCCAAGTCGGTAAGAAGCATAGAAATGAATGGGCCAGGTAGTTTTTGCGGTAAAAATGATATTACGCCAAAATCCTTTTTGGGTTGCCAAATCACCAAGTAAACAGACAAAATGGCTGCCGAAGTTTGGTGTCATTGTAAAGTGTTATTTCGCCAAAATTTATAGCCAAACAGTGCTTTTACGCCAACATTAGCAGCCAAATAGCTATTACGTCAAAGTTTATTTCTGAAAAGGCTTTGAAGGTTCGCGCCAACGCGCAAGGATACCCCTAGCGGCGAAAAAAAGTGTGTGTACGCATGCGCCTGCGAGCGCATAAGTGTGAGTCTTCAGTGTAACGCCAGAGAGGCAAGAGAGAACATCACGGCTACGAGTGGCTGTGACTGTAATGTAAATAAAGTGTTGTTACGTTTGCATTGTGATAACTTATTGTGTAAGTGTGTGAGTGTGATACAGTCCGCTTGTGAAAGAAAACATGTATGAGTGGTGTCAGTGCTATTGACGACAACATTTTGATCCTAGCAGAGCCGGAGAGTGGCTCAAACCTGTGGATAACATAAGTCAAGAGAAAAGCTTTGTGAAAGAAGTAAGTGGAAAAAACTTTTAAATCCATATATTTAATATTTTGTGCAAACATGTTTAAAGGTGCCAAAAAAGAAGATTTGCGGCTCATTGCCGCAGAAATAAATTTGATAGTATCTGAAAAATTAACAATTTCAGATTTATATGATGCAATTGAACAAAGTGATGTGTTTAAAAATAGACCAGACATGGTTAAAGACATTGCCAATACGATTATTGACAATCGTAAAAATGAGGAGCAACGGCAAATAGATCTGGAAAAAATAAAATTAGAGCGAGTTAAAAATGAATTAGAACTCGCAAAAATTAAAAATGAAAGTAAATCAGAAGTGTGTGAAAGTGAAGCCAAACCAGATACTATTGATCAAATAATAAAAAGTGTTCGAACTTTAACTGTCAGAATTCCCACTCGACCGGAAGGGTGGAGTTTTTCTTTAATTCTTTAGAACGCGCATTTAGTATTAAAGAAGTACCTGATATATATAAAGCTGAGATCCTGTTAAATTTATTAGGAGAAAAAGCTTCTAATATAATAACTTATTTAAGTGATGAAGATATAAAAAACTATGAGACAATTAAGTCAGTTGTGTTGCGAGAGTATGAGCCTTCACCACAAGCATGCTTAGAAAATTTTAGAAAAGCTGAGCGCTTAAATGAATCGTATGTGCAGTTTGCGTCGCGCTTAACTACTAATTTTGAATACTATTTAAAATTAAGAAAAGTGTCGGATTATGAAACCTTAAAACAATTAATAGTTTCTGATAAGTTATTTCAAACTTTGGATAGAGAAATCGCATCTCACATAGGTATACGGCAAGCAGATAGTTGGTTCCCCCCAGTAAAATTAGCCGAAGAGTGTGATATTTATGTTGCATCGCGTGGAAAGTCAATTTACGAAGGCACACGTAACTTTCAAAAAGTAAAACTAATTTTAGAAATTCTAAAATTGTGTCAAAAGTGTTTGTTTCGGACATTAAAGAGTCAAATTGTTTGTTATGTGCTAAAAGTCATCATATTTCTAATTGTCCAAATTATTTAAAAATGTCAGTGAATGAGAGAGTTGAACTTGTTAAACAAAACCATATGTGTTTTAATTGTTTACAGATTAATTGTTCAGTGTCTAAATGCAAAGCGAAAGCATCTTGTTTTTGTAAACGTAAACACCATAAAAGTTTACACTACCCTCGCAAAAGCGCAGAGAATCGCGATGAGTCATATCAGAAAGAACGTAATGAAATCGGTTCCAATACCCCGTTTTCCCCCAGCTCAAGAGTTTTTACCAGCCGGTGAAAACACTTCTCCAAATAGTAATAAATTATTTGCAGCTACGAGCTTTATACCAAGTGGAACCAAAACGGTTCTATTGAGCACAGCTAAATGTTATTTAGATAATAATTCAGGAAATTCATTAGAAGTAAGAGCGCTCTTAGATCAAGGTTCAATGGCCTGTTTTATAACTAGAGAATGTGCTGATCGACTTAATTTAAAGAAAGAAAAAACTAATCTAGTAGTATCGGGTTTAAATGACGCGTCTTTAAATATTAAAAATCAAGTTACTGCTAAATTAAAAAATAATTCAAATAGCTACGAAAGAGAGTTGAAATTTTTAGTTGTTCCCCGAATTACTAATATAACTCCTAGTAAATTTTAAAAGTTAATATGTATGATTTAAGTAATATTGAGTTAGCGGATCCACAATTTAACATTCCAGGTAGAATTGATATTTTATTAGGCGCAGAGATTTTTTATAGCCTTTTGAGATCAGGACAAATATATCCCCCTGAATCTAACTTAGTTTTACAAAATTCGTGTTTCGGATATGTTGTTTCTGGGAGTGTTCCTTGTGATTTAAGTGAGAATATTCATTGTGGATTAATTAGAGATAATTATGAGCAGTTAGATAAAACTGTTAAATCTTTCTGGGAAATAGAAAACATAGAAATGGACATTCCTCCTAATAATGAAACTCGGATATGTGAAGAGCATTACAAAAATAATTTTTATAGAGATATAGAAGGGAAATATGTAGTTAAAATGCCCCTTAAAGAAGATCCTAAGTGTTTGGGAAAATCTAGAGATATTGCGCTAAAAGGTTAGATTCCTTATGGAGGCGATTAGTGAAAGATCCTGACTATTTATTGTTATATAAAGATTTTTATGTGAATATGAAGAAATGGGTCACATGAATCAAATTAAAGAAAGTGAAGAAACTGAGGGTACTTATTATATACCCCACTTAGGTGTATATCGTCCCGACAAATTAAAAACAAAACTTCGTGTCGTGTTTAACGCGTCTTCCTTACAACAGAAGGAAATTCGCTTAATTCTTTACAATATAACGGAGGGGTAATACAAGACGACCTTTTTTTCAATTATGGTTAGATTTCGTAAGCACATTTATTCGTTTTCGGCCGATATTAAAAAAATGTATAGAACCATAAACATTTGCCCCAGTCAAAGAAAATTGCAGCGTATTTTGTGGAAAGACGGAATTAATGAGCCAGTTAAAGAATACGAACTCGCAACTGTCACATACGGAACAGTTAGTGCTCCTTTTTTAGCTATGCGCACACTTAAGCAATTAGCAATAGATGAGAAAGATAACTTTCCTGTATCGGCGCCTATATTGGCAGAGGACTTTTATATGGACGATGTCCTTTCCGGTGCAAATACTGTAACGGAAGCTCTCAGACTTACTAAAGAGTTAACAGAAATTCTGAACAGAAGTGGAATGCAGTTACATCAGTGGTGCAGCAGTGGAAATTTTCTGACGGAGAGTGACGAGGCTGATTACTCCTTTTCTCCAGAGGAAATAAAAACATTAGGAATAATATGGCAACCTAACAAAGATTGTTTTTCCTTCAAAGTGAAAGTAGACTGTGGTAATTCGTTTACAAAGCGTGCAGTGTTATCAACGGTAGCAAAGATTTTTGATCCTTTGGGTTTACTTGGCCCAATTGTGACAAAGGCAAAAATTTTCTTGCAAAAACTGTGGCTAATCAAACTGGACTGGAATGATAATTTGCCTAAAAAGAACTTGAGGAATGGCAGGAATTTCTTATAGCTTTAACAACTATCAACAACATTAAAATTCCAAGATGCATATGTATCAGTGAACCGATATGCATCGAACTTCATGGCTTCTCAGATGCTAGTGAAGTTGCCTATGGAGCAGTGGTTTATTTAAAATCTTGCAGTGCTTCTGGGAAAGTGTTTGTGAAACTAATTGCCAGCAAATCTCGAGTTGCCCCGATCAAAACTATTTCAATTCCTCGATTGGAGCTCTGTGCTGCCGTGCTGCTATCCAAATTAGTGCACAAAGTGAAAACATCTCTAAAGATTGATGTGTCTCGAACCGTGTTTTGGACAGATTCCAAAATTATCCTGGCCTGGATAATGAAAGAACCGTGTTACTTAAAAACATTTGTGTCTAATCGCGTATCAAAAATACAGCAATTTACAAATGTCAAAGACTGGAATTTTGTGCCGTCTGAAATGAACAGTGCCGACATCATTTCCCGTGGTCTACATGCAGATAAACTCCAAGAGAATGAGTTATGGTGGAGTGGACCACCATTTTTAGTGAACAACGAGTATCCTGGAGTTCCGGTGCGGCTTGTGGATGGAGATCTGACATCAAAGGACGAGGATATGATTTCGAGTGAGCTGAAGCTGTCAACAGCAAATCAAGTGTGTGCCGTGACTCATATTGTGGAGCCTTTAGATGTTATTAACAACTGTTCTTCATTTACAAAACTCAAGAGAATCGTCGCCTGGTGCAAAAGATTTATCAACAATACAAGAAATCCATTAAATCGAACTTCTGGTACTTTGACAACTAGTGAACTTTCCAATCATTAGTATGTATTGTTAAAAACATTCAGAAAACTGTCTTCATAAAAGAACTTCAAAGCTTGGAGAAGGGTACTTCTATCCCGAACAATAGTGAATTATTAAATTTGTGTCCCTTTCTAGATGATGATGGATTATTAAGAGTGGGTGGAAGACTCAAGAACTCCAACTTACTCTATAATCAAAAATGTCCACTAATTATTCCTGCTAAACATAATTTTACTTTTATTGTTATTAATTATTATCATGCTTTATATTTTCATGCAGGTGCTGAAACAACCCTATCTTTGATAAGAAATAGATTTTGGATTGTAAGAGGTAGAAATACTGTTCGAAAGATAATTTTTAATTGCATAATTTGTAAAAAAATAAATTCAAAAGGTTCCAATCAAATTATGGGACAACTACCAGCTGCCAGAGTGACTCCTACTCGTGTCTTTAATCGGGTAGGTGTGGACTTTTGTGGTCCATTTGAAATCAAAAATTTCACTGGACGAAGTAAGCAGGTAAAAAAGATATTTGTGTGCATATATGTATGTTTCTCTACAAAATGCTTACATTTTGAAATTGTAAATGATTTAACTACTGCAGCATTTTTAGCAAGCCTTAAAAGATTTATAGCTAGAAGAGGTAAGCCTGCAGAAGTGTATAGTGACAATGGTCGAAATTTTGTTGGTGCCAATAGAGAATTAAAAGTGTTTCTCAAATCTTTATTTAAGTTTAAGAGTGCAGAAGAAATTGAGAATTATATGGCTAATGAAGGTATTAAGTGGTTCTTTAATCCCCCTGCTACTCCACACTTTGGAGGACTATGGGAATCTAGTGTCAAATCTCTTAAATACCATTTGAAACGTATTGTAGGGAAAACAATTTTAAGCTATGAAGAGTTTTTAACTCTTATTGTTCAAATTGAGGCAGTTCTTAATTCTAGACCTCTTTGTCCACTTTCAAGTGATCCAAATGATGTGGAAGCATTAACTCCTGCACATTTTTTAATTGGTTCATCTTTAGTTACATTGCCTGAACCTAATTTTAATGAAACTCCAATGAATCGATTGAGCCGTTGGCAATTGGTTCAAAAAATGACTCAACATCTTTGGAAAAAGTGGTCATCGGAGTATTTAAATAAGCTGTTAAATAGACCTAAATGGTCTAAGGGTAAAGCAGATATAAAAGAAGGTGATTTGGTGTTAATTAAAAATCCTGATAATTATTGTCCTTTAAAATGGAATTTGGCCAGAATTATCAAAATTCATCCAGGTGAAGATAAAGTAACAAGAGTGGTTACTTTAAAAGATAAAAATGGCACATATAAAAGGCCAGTAGTTAATATCGTACCTTTGCCTAGTGTTAATGAGGAAAATTAATTTTTATTGTGTATTTTGTTTGTTATCTGCTTATTGTGTGAATATTTTTTTAGGAAAATGTATTTTTTTTATTGTGTATTTTTTGTGATCTGCTTATTTTGTGAATATTTTTAGGAAAATGTTTTTTTTTTATTGTGTATTTTTTGTGTGATCAGTGTATAAGTGAATAATTTGAGAATTTTGTGAAAATTTGAATTCTTAAAGAGTTGAATGTGAACATGTCAACGCCGGGCGGTATGTTCGCGCCAACGCGCAAATACCCCTAGCGGCGAAAAAGTGTGTGTACGCATGCGCCTGCGAGCGCATAAGTGTGAGTCTTCAGTGTAACGCCAGAGAGGCAAGAGAGAACATCACGGCTGCGAGTGGCTGTGACTGTAATGTAAATATAAGT
>BPLQ01007207.1:0-36345 GCA_021605075.1 Caerostris darwini | reverse complement strand
TTAAAAGCATAAATTAAAAAATTATAAATTTTTATTTAAAAGTATAAATCATTGTATGAAACATATATGACAAATTCAGTATTAATTTTAAACCAGAAATATCATCTGCTGTTTTTTTAACTAGATTTTTTCAAAATATAGTTAAATATGTAAACAACCTCTAAATCGAAGATGACATTTTTCAATATTTACATTTTGTGATTCCAATTTTAATACAATGGGTTTTACGAGTGTTAAATACAAAGCTTTATTAACCGTGAATGTTTAATCAATAATTTTACATAAAAAGAAATCTCTAAATGTATATATGAAAAAAATAAAAATCCATGTATTGTCGCTGATGTTCTAAAGCGTAGAAAGTAGCAACAGAAATCTACCGACAGAGAAATCAGTTGTGAAATTTTAAATCCAATCGAGCGAAAATAAAAAGAATCAAACTTAAAAAAGTCGGAGAAAAGTAATGTTTACCGTTTTCGCGGAGGAGTGGGGAGGAATGTAAAAAAAGGTGTTGTACTGCATGAAACCCATTCAGCCGAAAATAAATAAAAATTTATTATCACTGTCATTTTTGAATAACATGGATTTATCGGAGTGAATAAATAAAATCATATTTATTCACTATCGTATAAAAGAAGAAATATATGAATCAGTTTCTGATAATGGCAAGGAAGTCTCAGAAAGAGTTTATGTTTAAAGCATATTTCTCCTAAATAATAAATAATTTCTCCTAAGTAATAAAGATTTTTTCATGATTCAGAATACCAAATAATAACTAAGAAATGTTAAAAACTTAATCCTTCACACTATCAGAACAGTATTTTGTGTACTATGCATACGTACAAGAAATGCAATTTCTACACACCAAAACTTCTCAAAGAATAAAACTTCATTAAGTCGCAGTCATATTTCGAAATCAGCCACCATCTAAAATAAATCCATTTCCTTTAAAACTAACACATAGATTGCAATTACATCTTTTCAGCATGCTTCTGCAAAATCTTTAGATATTTTACATATGTTCTTATACCTTTGGGTTGCTTACAAAGGTCTCTTTCTAATTACCATGATTAATGGATTCTGCAAAGTAGGTATATTTCTGCAGAAGATTTACGTGCACACTCTATGTAAAGATATTTTTAGTTACTCAAATTTGTTTATCAAATAAAATCCTTTAAAAGTAAGCTAAAATAGGAGGGCTAATAAAAGAAGAATGAGAGTAAAACTATTTTTAAACGCCACTAACATCAAATAATGAAACAGCTTCTCGTGCAGCAAAGAGTGCGAGAAAAACAGTTTGATAGTTTAATCAATTTAAAGATTTGGTTTGTCCCTCTATGGTTATTTTGTGCACATTTTGAATTAATTAGAAAAGAACCTACAGTTTTACGTGGATTCCGAACCACTCATAAACATCCATGCTACCCCGAAGTTTCGAATCTGAAGCCTGTGGTACCAAAGGGTCAGAGCTCTAGCCAATTGACTATCAGGCCGCTAAACACTTTAAAGAATGTTGTGCTTTGTTTTAAAAGACATTAGTTCGGATACTTTTATTGGTACAGAGAACAAATCAGAAATATTTCGAACCACCTTGTGACTCTTGATCAGTGGCATTTCACAGTGCGTCCATTAAACATTTGCATGCTTCTGCAATTTGAAATTTCATGGTTGTTTATCATTTATAATAAGCATGCAATTTTTTGCAGGTGAAAAAGAACTACTTATACGTGTGTTTTATTCCAGCAAAAAGTGCTACAATTTTTTTCCCCAGACGAAATTAAGATATCATAGATAGTTTGTGTTTGTAATCATATATTCATGCCAATATTCATCGAATAACCCTTATATAAAATAAAAGAGAAATAATATTTCATGGTCCCTACTGAATTTCCATAAACTTGGCTGTAAAAACATATGTTTGA
The DNA here is from genome assembly GCA_021605075.1 of Caerostris darwini. Taxonomy (NCBI): domain Eukaryota; kingdom Metazoa; phylum Arthropoda; class Arachnida; order Araneae; family Araneidae; genus Caerostris; species Caerostris darwini. The sequence continues at coordinate 34,426 of BPLQ01007207.1, read as the reverse complement.
TAAGTTAGGTGCTTTTCTTTTTGAATTAACATGTCCAAGTTATTTTTTTAAATCTTTCATAATACAATTGGATCAAATCAGCTCTTTTACCAGTATATCCTTCGAATATCGCAGTTAGTGTTTGTCAACCAGTGGTGCATTAGAAATGTCATCCATCTTTTCTCTTGTCAAACCATGCAATTGATTAACAAATGGTACATAATGTAAAGCTGTCACAAATAAAGCACGCGACATTTCTGTTTGATTCAATTACTAGACAGCGTCATCACAGTCGATCAAGCACATGCCAATAACTGATTGCTTCATTTGTCAACTATCACCGAAATAATAACTGTATTTAATGACAGACACTATTGAATTTTTTTTAAATAATACAACAGCACTTTTATATACTTAATGAGATTTAGATAAAGAATTAGTAAAAGTTTTAAGAATTTGTTAAATAAATCATAAGCGTTATTAAGATTCAGAAAAAGGCGGATCTTTGGCTTTTTATGATATGATTGTTTTTAATTCAAAAAGGAGTTTTGCTTATGCAATGCCGTAAAACATGCATATAAAATCTTATTACTTCAAACTCATGTGAAAAAATAAAACATTTAATTTCCTAAAAGTTGAAAACGAAAGAAAACTTTTTCAATGAGTGAAAAATTAAAATAAAAAAACAATTACTTAGCATGCAGCAAATGCCAAATGCGTGATGCAGCATGATCCAAATGCATGATGCATGCAAAAAATGCATGATGCAGCAAATGCCAAAAAAATAATCACTTAAATTCTTATTCCTTAACTTTTTATAGGAAATAAAATTTATGCCAGGATCAAACGAAACCTCTGCTGCAAAAACAATGAAATACCATCAAAGGAATTAAATCTTTAATTTGCAGTTTTCTTTTGTAATTCATTTATACTAACAAAACATTCAAAAGCATTTCCTTTTCATTCGACAATGGACGCTTTAGAATTTATACCTTCGTTATCCTCTTAATTCATGTTTGGATTTTATTTATTTAAAGAATTTTAAGTAATTAGTTATTAAACTTATTTCAAAATATATATGGTTTTTTTTATTCTATTTTACACAAACATTGGATAACAAAATAAAAAATCAAACTTAATAAAATTATCACATTTATTTTTTATTGTAGTAATTGTTTCACTTGCTATTATTTGTTTATAATGGGAAATAGAAAATTTTTCTTTTTTTGAATTCGAACAAAATGCATCGTTCTTTTAATTTTTTTCTTCTTCAAATGTGAAAAAAAATTACTTTGTTCACAGATGAAAGGAAATATTTTTAAATTAGCAAACTAATTTTTTAGTTGTTATTTTTAAACGTTAGCTCAGTAGATGACTTTAATGGGGTTATTCCATCTTAATCCATAAATAATCACGCTGAAGTACTTAATATATTAGTTATTTGTTGAAGAATGATCGTTGTCTTCGGAGATGACTTATGCTGCCGTTCAAAGATAATATCAGCAGCTATCAGATATTAGAAGCAGCTAGCTAGTAGAACAAAGAAAAAGTCGAGTTTCCTACTTCCTCGGCCGTTCAATAACGATTCACATCAAAAATTGGGTTTGCTGATAAATGTGTGCTAAGAAGCCTCGTGAACGCTTCATTGCTACCTTTCTGAGTAACAAACCGCGACCAAACCCAGTGAGGTGGTTCAGGGTGCCATTGCATACGACACTCCAAAATTTATCCAAAATACCAAAATACTATGAAAAAATACTACAAAATATTATCCAAAATGTTTATGACAATCCTGCAGTAGATTGTGATATCTTTCAACTTCAATACATATATATATATATGCTACTTCTGATCGCAGGGCTCCTAGGAGGCACTTTTAAACAGGATAATGTTCGGCCAATTTAAAAAAGAGGGACACAAAACTGCCTCGTCAATATTGACATACTTTAATTTTCAACCTGATCAATAGATTAGTAAGCGAAAATTTAAGAATTTATCTGCATTATAATCACCGAGAGAATAATGATTTTGCATTTTACCCTCTTTTACCTCTGACGTCATCCTAGTTGTACATGGTTCTCCCCTCATTCCTTTTTACTACCTCGTGTCTCGGTGTTATTTTACTCGCTTTGGATTATAATTCATTTGTGATTTTTTTTTGTCGTTTTTGACTCACAAAATATCATGCCTAATAATTGTTGTATTCTCCCATACCAAGTACAATAGAAAAAGGAATTAAAGATATCAGTTTTCAAATTTCCTGGAGATTAATCAAAAGATGAAATGGATTATTGCAATAAAAAGGAAATATTTTATCCCCTCTAAGAACAGCAGAGTAAATTTCTAATTCACTTCATAAAATTTTTTTTCTCCTTCTCTCTCCCAATACAATAATATTATGAAACGATTCGTTTTTAGTATTATTGATTTATCTATTTATATTTTAGAAATTGCACTTTGCGGACAGTGATATTATTAAAGAACTCCATGGATATGATCAAATCAATCCTTTGGCACAATTCTAGTACCTCCTTTAAAAGCGTATCGTTTAAAAAATAACTCTATTCTGAAGTGTTTTCCGAATATCCAGAATATTTATGTTAAAATATTTCACCGAAAAAGTAAGATCCAGGTGAAAAAAAAACCATTTAAAGAATTCCAAGCTTTATCAAAAGCTATTCAGTAATGTAAGCAAGACAAAATGAAATATGATCAAGTAAGAGGTTTAAATCCACAGGAGATTTGAGTAAGAAAATGTACTATGCAACTACACTGAAGTGACAAAAGTCATGGGACAGCAATATGCAAATTTTCAGATGGCAGTAGCATCGCGTAGAACAGGTATAAATGCGCAGTGCTTTCGCAGAGCTTTCATTTCTGTTCAAGTTATTCATGTGAAGAGGTATTGACGTGATGATGACCGCACGACGGGAATTAACAGACTTTGAAAGCGGAATGTTAGTTGGAGCTAGACGCATGGGTCATGCCATTTCGGAAATCGTTAGGGAATTCAACATTCCCAGATCCACTGTGTCAAGAGTGTGCCGAGAGTATGAAATTTCAGGCATAACATCCCACCATGGACAGCGCAGTGGTCGACCGCCTGCACTTAACGACCGAGACCGGCGACGTCTGCAAAGAGTCGTAAATTCTAACAGACAAGCAACACTGCGTCAAATAACCGCAGAAATCAATGTGGGACGTACAAGGGACTTGTCTGTTAGAACTGTGCGGAGAAATTTGGCTTCCTTGGGCTATTCCAGCAGAAGACCGACTCGAGTGCCTTTACTGACAGAACGACATCGCTTGCAGCGACTCTCGTGGGCACGTGAGCATATCGGTTGGACCCTAGATGAATGGAAAACCGTGGCCTGGTCCGATGAGTCACGATTTAACTTGGTAAGAGCTGATGGTAGGGTTCGAGTGTGGCGTAGACCCCACGAAGTCATGGACCCAAACTGTCAGCAAGGCACTATTCAAGCTGGTGGTGGCTCCGTAATGGTGTGGGCTGTTTTTTTATGGCATGGACTTGGTCCTCTGGTGCGACTGGACCGAACATTGACTGGAAATGCTTATGTTCAGCTACTTGGAGATCACTTGCAGCCATTCATGGACTTCATATACCCAAACAACGATGGGATTTTTATGGATGACAATGCGCCATGTTAAAGGGCCACAACTGTTCGCAATTGGTTTGAAGAACATTCTGGACAATTCCAACGAATGATCTGGCCACCTAGATCGCCCGACAAGAATCCCATCGAGCATTTATGGGACATCATCGAGAGGTCTGTTCGTGCCCAAAATCCTGCAGCATCAACGCTTTCACAATTATGGACGTCTATCGAGACAGCATGGCTCAATATTCCTGCAGAAGACTTCCAACGACTTGTTGAGTCCATGCCACGTCGAGTTGCTACACTTCGCCGGGCGAAAGGAGGGCCGACAAGATATTAAGAGGTATCCCATGACTTTAGTCACTTTAGTGTATAACAAATTTTTGGAATGTTATCAAAAATAATAAATTCACCTTTTGTATTATTTAAATATTTTCCCGGTTCCTGAAATTATATATGCTATATATTTGGAACTTAATATTTTTCCCATAATTGTACAATTAACCAAATTGGGCAATACTGATTTCCCTTAAAATATAATAATCCGAATTTATTAAATGTTAATCTGAGATGTTGTGCTAGTTCTTCTCAAATTAAAAAAAAAATGCTTGACTGCAACAATAGATACATTATTAAGACCTAATTTTAAAGTAAAAAAATTTAAATGTGTTAACTAATAGAAATATAAGTTAATAATCTTTAAAACTCGAAGAATTTTATTTTTAGAGAGATATTTAGTGCTTTAAAATTGTACCCTCCTCTGAGGACATCATTGATGATAGCTACTACTTTGTAGGCTCTGTGGTTATGCATGGATTGATAAGTTTGCCTACGAAAGAGTTTTTTTTTAATTTGAAGCACGTATATAGCAATAGTAGATGGAGATATCATCGCAGTACACCATAAGACCATAAGAAACCTGTATTCAATGACTGATCTTATTACATCGTAATTTAGAGAGTAGCCATTGAAATTAACCATCGTAAGTCAGAAGTGGCCTGTTGTTGTTTCTTATCCCACTTGGCTGGACAAGCCCACGAGCAAATACGTATTCATGATTGAAGGGGAAGGTAGCAGCTTCTGTTGTGATGGAGCACCCGTAGGTAGAAGTGTGAATTTGGCTCCGTGACGCTCTTACAGTCATAGGAGACCGGGACCTACGGCTTAAAGTGGATTCCGAACCACTACAAACATCCATGGCACCGCCGGGATTCGAATCCGAAACCTGTGGCACCGAGTGCCAGAGAAGTGGCCTCATGAACTAATAGACTCTGTATTTCCTTGCGAGTTTTATATAGTTCTATTTCTATCTGCAATCACTTACTTATATCAATGAACCAATTGAAACTATATAATAGCAAATATATAGTTTCAATTGATTCGGACGAATCCGCCTTAGTACATGGAAATGCATATATTTTAAATCACAATGGTGTAATTTTAATTCTGCTCGAACCCTTTTGAAAATGTGACCATCAAATAGTCCATTAGATAATTCTTGTATCTTAAAAATTTAACTTTATTAAGCACTTTTAATAAACCTTTAATAAGGAGAAAAATAAATCCCATTAGTTTTTAACAACGTGCAATTTTTATTTTTCAATAATGATGATTTATTTCCCTAAACGTTTGTAACCTAACATAACAAAAACTTGATGACATTGCATTTAACTTATTGAACTTTATGAAAATGGGAAAATAGCAAAATATTTTCAAATCTTATGAGTTATTATAATGAACAGCTACAGTGAATATGCTGAAGAAAAAAATAAAAGCCATAATTTCACAAAAATTATTTAAATACGGATTCTTTCCTTATAATATAACGTCTTGTAAAAATTAAATTAAATTTCAAAAATAAATATTATTAGGCCTTTTGTTATTATTTTTTTCTTTCTAATGCAGCTGGCAAACACAGACAGCTTGGTGGCCTTAAGGCAAGTGCTGCAGAGATGTACTCACTTTGCATTACCCAGGGAGCGCGTGTAACTTGAAGATAAGCCACGGCCGTGGAGTAACAATGCCCCCGCAACGCTCTACGATCCTATTAGGACCGGGACCAACTTTTTAAAGCGGATTCCGAACCAGTACAAACAACCATGGCACCGCAGGGACTCGAACCCGAAACCTGCAGTACCGAGCGCCAGAGTGCTAGCCACTCGGCCATTCAGGCCCTAGGCCTTTTGTTATCAAATACGAAAATGTTAAAAAAAATTGTCATTTCATTACTAACATGGGCAGAAACATATATTTATAAAAGTTTTTATCCTTCTAATAAAATTAGATGTTGAATCACCACGTTAAACTAAATTTACTGTTGACATTTAGTTTTCATACATATTTTAAAGATTGCTAAAAGTTTTTATTAGTTGGTAATGCTATTTAAATCAGCAAACTGAGAATAAAATAAATAAGACCGTATTAAATAAACGATGTGTATTAATTTTCTTTGATTATTATCAAAATTTTTACCTAGTCTTTATTTAAACATATTTAATATGTTATTTTGTCTTAAACTTACTGTAAAACATATTAAACATATTTAGAAATATTTTTACATTCAAATAAAAAAAAATAGGAATCATGTGTTTTAATATAAAACCGTATAAATGTAAATTAAAGATATATCAAAATAACATGCATGAATCCATATTTCATGCATGTGAAATATAATATTTATTTTATATAAACAAATTTTTATAGATGTCAAAACGCATGTGTATTTGTTCATAACAAAGCAAAATGGAGATGGAATAAAAACATTAATCACATTGGATAACAATAATTTGTACAAAGATTTCAAAAAGAAATGTTCTCAATTATCTTCACAAAGCGTTTTTTCTGTCAACGTCTTTTATACAAATAAATTGGACACAATTACAAATAAATTTTTTTAATGTAAATTCTTAATAATCAAATTATATTTCTAGTCATTATATACTGAGTAGAAAAATATGTTTATTCAAAACTATTTTATTATCACACGCTTTCATGAAATAAATTTTAAAAAAGAAACTTTTTTCGCGTATAAATAGCCTTTATACTTAATGGCACTTCGAAAAAATACATCTCGAAATTTAAAATGTACATCTCACTAAATTTTGAAAACTTTTCATGAGTTTTATGCCGTAACAATGTTAACTCTTTTTGACTCGAACAGCTTGAATAATGGATATTACCTTCATTAAAACGTGCATTTATATACTTTTATGTCGTAAGACTTATTTTTATTTTATTACTTTTATGTCGTTCATGAATATTAACTGGTATTTATGAACTTAATATTTCCAAAGCACGAACAATTACTTTATAACATATATGAGAGTTTTGTTGCTTTAAAACTTTGCTCAAATTGAGTTCAAAAGTAACTTCAAAAAGAAAAGTCATTAAGAATTTTTAAGTATTTGCTTTTAAAAATTAGATTCTCTTCTTTTGTTCTGATAATGGTAACATTCTTTAATGACGTTTCAATATTTAAATTCTGCAGATAACAATAATTCATAGCTTTTAAATTTAAATTTATAAAACTCTATAATACTAAAAATGTTAAATATGGAATATGCCGAAATAGATTAATTAATTTATTTTGTTTTGATTCTAGTCACTTTTTTTCCCAATTACTTTGTTTTTTTATTAATTACATACCATTTACGTACATTAATTCAAACTTGCAGTTAACACTAACGTTAAACGTTTAATTAAGCTAATATGAATTACTATAAAATATATTATATTTGTGTTCGTAAAAATGCAACTGGAAACTGGTTTTTTTTCCTTTTTTATGATAAAATGTTAAGATGTGCAATCCATCTACCGTTATTGTCTTGCACTATCTATTATCTTAAATCTATGAAGTTTCTGCATACATAAAACAGTTGCATTCTCCGACCATCTATCAACTAATCAAACTCCAATTAGGCTTTTAGTTAATCCCATTCTTTCATCTACGTTAGTTGCCATGTCATAATAGTATATGAAATGCAGTGCAGCAACGAATCAAAGAACGTGGAATTTCCTAATGATATCGGACAGTTGTTGCTGAGAAAGCATCAAGAGAAACATGGATGTTATCAGTTAGTTACAGCTAATGATGACATCAGCAAATACCAGCTACTTATAAGAAAAAATATATAAATACATTATGTGCTTATTGTGAAACACGCGATGTTTTTCAATCCCAATTCTTCGAGTGCTATTGAATATGGATGACCTTGGATTTACTTAAGCTAGTACTAATGCACTAGGAATCCTTTGAAATTAGTAGTCTACATTATCTTGTATTTTGTTACAGATAATTGTCCACATCAAAGTAATCTTCTTTAAACATCTTTGTGTTTTCTAACTAATTTGATCATGCCAACATTGATTCAAAAATTCGCTTGTGACATTATAATGAATTTTAAACATCTTGTCAGTTCGCATTTGTCTTGCCATAGAACACTACTATTGTTATTCAAAGCTTTCCTTTTATTTAATTGAATAGCTATGACAAGTTTTAAATTGTATATCTATTTCTTCAAATGAATAAGTTTTCACCAAGGCTTTATTGTAAACTTCACATTGATAGTGGGATAAAGTTTTTTCTGCAAATTTTCAATTGTACTTTAAAATTAGCATCGAATGTTGTATCAAATTTAAACATTTTAAATTTTATTCAAAAATGTGAAATTTAGCATTTATTTATGTATAAATGAATGGATATTTTTCTTAATATTGTGAGATTTTACTTGCATTGAAAATTTATTATTATTTCTTATTATTATAAAAATAAATATAATTAAAATTAAATAATTTAAATACTATATATTAAAATAAAGTAAAAAAAATAAATAATGTTAATTAACACCATTTAACAATTATGTATTTAGAAACGATATACTAACTTAATTAGTTAACAATACTTTCTAAAATCACAATTCTAAATTGATTCTCAAAATCTAAATAAATGACATTTGTCTTGTGAAAAAAATTACTTGATAACCTTTAGAGACATAAAATATTAAGATTATTTCAAATAAACAGACAACATTTTGTAAACCATTTTAATATTTTGCTTTTTAATGCATACTGTTGAGTAATACATTGGAACGCGCTGTTTCCCTGTGACGAGAAAGCTGGCTCAAATCATCCTAAATTCTTGTTTTGCCGCAAGGCAGTGAAACGTCACACTTTACATAATAGCTCACGTGATCTCTCCATCCCATGAGAATCATTTCAATTTTTAGTCTGAACTTTGGCTTCCTGCAGGCATGGTGTGTTCTGGCTGCTTAAGCGTGTCGATGTGTAACGGCTTTTGTTCAGAAACTATACCTCGGCAAATTGTTAATAACTGCGAATTATATTAAAATTGTGCGTTGTCTTCCTGAGATCGCCTTAAATGTCATTAAGTAAATAAATATTAGTTTGTTGAATTTAAATCTTCTTCTAACAAGAACTGCGTCATCATGTAGTATCTAGGGTTCCTGCTGAAATAAATCAGATTCTTTAAGCTTCTCACGATGTAATAAGGAACTTGAGCTAGCTGAGGAACGTTGGGTGCTATACTATTACATGAACATGAATGTGATACCTCAAAATCACTATGTAACTCAAAATTAATATATAAAATAAAAAAAATTTATGTAATATAATAAATATTAATTTAAATTTAAGAAAAAGTATTGTAAATTGCCTAAACAACACTTTGACACAACAGTTTTTTTTTATTTACATATAACGCGAATTTTATATGAAATATTAACAAAAAGTTAAATAAAACATGTTTTAAACTTTATAAAGATGCGATACTGCATTTTATTTCTTTATATTTTTATTCATATTTTATTTATATTCATTGATTATTAACATTTAATATAATTTATTTAAAGTATATCAATAGCAACTCTTTAATTGAAAGCAAAATAGCTTCAAATTGTACTACATTTTCAGATAATTATCGATTTAATATATATTAATAATACAAACGACATTATTAAAAGAGGTTTAAGTATCTGATTATACTAATAAGGAATTCCAATGCAAGCCAATAAGTCATTTTCAAATTTGATGATTACATTACAAATTAGATACATTAGATAATTCGATTTTAAAGTTCTGTGTTCTTTCGAAGAATACCGTCTTATTAAGAGAAATCAAATTAGTTAATTAAAATAATTTAATTAACATTACAAACAGGGTTGTTCCTTCAATCTGTATAAGTTAATTAATCAAATTACGTTAAAGTCATTATTAATGATTGCGATTAATTTTTTTATATTTTCACTAAAGTAAAACTTTATCTACCATATTTAAATTAGGTTGCGGATTTAAATAAAAAAAAAAAATATTGTTTAAACGTGAGTTTCATTTTCTTAAAGAATTTTAGTGCTTTTAAAATATATAAAACATAAATAATATTATATTTATGCTAAAAACCTTTTTAAATGCGCCTTCAAGTAATACTAACAAAAAATTCAAACTGTTTCATGTAAATATTTGTGAGCACATTTCATTTTTTTTTCTACGATATTAATTTATGTACATATTCTAGTTTAAATTAATTATTTAAATTATTTTACTTCGTAAGTAATAAACATTAAATGCATACAAATATTTTAATTTTTCTGTTACAGAGATTGAACTCATTAAGAATGTAGCATTTTAATTCAATCATAAGTACATCACAATTGAATACATTCATCATCATCATCAAATTTCAACCATCATAACAAATGAAAAATGTCCATAATCAATATTGATATGTATCTTTTAAAATTCCTTTTTATTTGTGAAATTAAGAAATTTTCATAAGAAGCAAATTAAAAAAAAAAAAAAAAAAAACGAATTTGCAGGAATTTAGTTAGGTAAAGAATCAAATTAATTTGGTTTTGATTAATATTTTAATTTGCTGATACAGATAATATATTTTTTCCCACATGTCTTATCGATAATAAAGGGATGTTTTAATATATTTTAATAAGGTTAAAATGATAAACATAAGTAATTAAATTTAATAAAATATTTGATCGTATATCAACGCATTTGTATCGTATTTGATAATGTTGTCATAGTATTCCTTTAGTATATTCCCTTAGTATATTATTCCTTTAATATATTTCTTTAGTATACTATTCCCTTAATATGTTCCCTTAGTATGTTATTCCTTTGATACTATTCACTTAGTAATTTTTTATTTGCTTAGTATTCCTTTATTTCCATTTTAATAACATATTTTCCCCTCAAGTCTCTATCTTTAATTAACTTCATACAAGGAAATACTCACTGACCATCTTTAGCTAAAAATAAATTCATATATCATTTATTTGGTGTATGGTCGGAAATTGGTTCAGTGACACGTAAACGCAATGCTCAGCAGTGGCATCAACAGATCTTCCAACAAATAAAGAGCATGCATCAAAACCGAAAGGGAAGAAAAAGCTGTGACAGATTGCAAGGTCGTAATTCATGGGTGTCGTCAGGTATTAAGGGCGAAGAGAATGGTTCGCTTTCAGTGATCAGAGGATAGGGCTCGTTCAATATATTTATACGCCTTTGATGTTAATGGAAATGGATGGTTCTTAGAAATTCTATTGATAGTATTTTTGGAACAAAATAGGAGAAATTTGGAAAAAAAAATCATTCAATGTTGTAATTATTTGCATATAATTAATTAATATAAATAAGGGTGTTTAATTTTTTGTTGATGAATTATCACTTTTTTTATAGTACTAAATAGTGATGTTTTAAAATATGCTTCTTCATTACAGTGATTTAATGCAATTTTTTATATTTTGTTCATATGTAACAGACATAATGTCTATTTTAGTCAAATCAATAGGTTCTCCAACTTATATGTCGAAATTTTGCAATAAGGAACATTCAAATTATTACTTAATGTTTTAATCGGTGGAATTCAATTGAGAAATGAGAAATTCAATGAGAAATATTTGTTAAAAAATTCAAAATAAAAGAAATTTCAAGTAAACCACACTTGCCTTTAGCCTATGTTATACTCAGTAATTTATGAAGATGTAGAAACTTTTGCAATATTCGATATCCCAATCATAAAAAAATTTAATATTCATATTCATATATATGTTCGTATTCATATATACCACTTTTGAATGTTCCTCATGTTAATCACGTCTACTCTTAAAAATTTATATATCTGTCAATATTATAAATTAATTAGATTGTAATCTTGCTGCCTTCTACTCACTCAAGGCACACCATTTGACGTTCACGGGCAATTGTCAGTACGCCTTGAAACTCTCACCCGAGATTAAGTATAGCGCAACCATGTGCTCTGGCGGAGAACCATTTAGTTGGTCAACACACACTCACCCTGATATGAAATATATTTCGTCCATCCCAGCCTGTAGCTGAGTATCGGGTTTTCCACTTAGAAGTGATATCCTTTCCAGAATCTATAATTATCTGTCTTTAAATGTGTTAAATAGTGTATGTCTGTGGTGTTTGTGCGCGTGTAAATAAAGCTGCGAGTTCTCCAACCTGTGCCTCAATATCTCAACCAGCTGCAACCAGTTACAATCTGGTTGCCCAACCTGCACACTACAAGATACAAATAGTTTTCTATAAGATCAAACAACCAATTATGTCTAGAATTATTATGAACTAGAATTATTTTTCTGAAAAATATATATTTGTTAGCATGAAAATTAGAGCTATACAAAAGTCAGTTAGCAAAGTTTTAATATATTCGATAAAGTTTAAAATACACTAAAGTTTTAATATAAAGTCAAGTACGCAATTAATTTCAAGCAAAAATAACAATACACATAAAATTACTTCTTCTTAATTTATAAAACATTTATTTAATAAAATTTTTTTAAAGATGTAAATATTCAAATCGAACTAAAAATAAATGTTACTAATGCAAAAAAAAAAGCGGTAAAAGAATAAACTAACAATGAAATAAAAAGAACTTCAATCGGATAATATATGAACCTTAGAAGCCTTTGTCTAAATAAAATTCTTAGAAAATACTCTAAAAATTGCATCTTAAAATACAATTAATAATATTTCTTTCTAAACTCAAAATATGACCACATTTGCAAAAAGTAAATGAATCACTCCTCTCTACATATTAAAAATATATTTTTTTAATAATACAATTTTATCGATATGAACACAATAACTAATTTTATATAAAATAAGCGCAGTTGATTTCTTAGCATGTTTTCTGTACTAAAATCAAAATCACACAAAACGTTAAATGTTTCTTAGTCTTATCACTCAAACTCTCCGGAACTGAAACCAAAAGGTCGATAGAAACATTTTTGAATTATACTGTAGGGATTACCGAATCGATTCATTTTATCTTGAAATGAGATTTCTTTATAATGCTGCAGTTTCCATCTTCTTTATCCCTTACTGTGTAATAGGATGATTGAAGTGATTAAACATTTACGATCAAATAAGAACTTTTGTGATTTACTTTTACAGGATGATTTATTTTTTCCTTTGTCTCCCCACTTCCATATTTGGAATAGAAATATTCTGCATCTCACCAATATCGAATTCTCAATTAATTCAATAACAATATAAAGCCAAAGTAATTTTAATATGCATTTACGGATAAATAGCCGAAGGGTGGAACATAACTTGGATCGTTATTAAGCTTGCAATGGCCCAGGAATCAGATAAAAAATATCATTACGCAGAAAATGGTATCTGCTATAAATATGCGGATTCCTCTCTTCTATGGGGGACCTTTAAATATTAAATTTGATCCAAATCACTAGTTCCAAAAGATTCATCAATTTAGTTGAATTTATTTATTAAATAAGTCATGAGAAAAATACATCAAGTTAAAATGCATTAAATGTTTTATATCTATTGAAAATAGGAAAGATTATTATTGTTCTTTTTTTGCAATCATTTGTGTATAAATTGAATAGAAATTAATAGCTTAGGAAAATATCGTTCTGGGATTTAATAAAAATACGACCACATTGTTCTGAAAACTGCATAATCTGATACAATTTATTGTTTTCAGTGTTTGTAAATCCATACAGCTTTATAAAAAGAGAACAAAATATATTTCTTTATGTTTTAAAAGTTTTATTATTACGATTTCATTTGATTACCACCGATGACCTCAGCAGTCAATTTCAATAGTGGGGAAAATTAAAAGAAAAAATACCGAATTTTAATATTTTTTTTTTCACAACACAAAATTACATTTGTAATCTAGTGTGAACAGTGAATAAAATTAAAATCAGGAAGAATTTGAAAATAAAAATAGAATTGCATACAGAGATAACTATGAATGTCTGATTTACATTTTGTAAGAATCCCCAGGAAAAAATTCCTATGGCGGAAAACAAATGTATCTCTGAAAATCAAGTACTATTTTGCTACGAGATTACAATAAAAAAAGTACTAAAGAGGATTCGATTGTGATAAGTTTAATGACCTAGGTATGGAATTTTGCTGGAGTACTCAAAGTATGTAATTCGTTAGAAATAGTCTCTCATTACTACCATATATACATGAGAGGCAATTACTTTTCCTTCAAAATGAAATGAAAAAAGAGACAAAGAGAATAATTTTAAATTAAAAAGCCTTCCTCGACGAATACAGGAATTTTATAAAGGCATACTCATGAATTTCAAGATAAAACATAACAATAAGAACAATTCGTTTTAATAAAATTTGTTTAAAGGCTTCTTTAAAGGAAAAATAAATAAAAAACGTTGATTAATAATATATAATTGTAATAAAAATACATCGCAATCAATAATATATCGTTTAAATCGTTGATATAATTCATCGCATTTTTAAATGTGATGTGTATAAGGGACCCAGAATACGCAATTTATTTTGACACATGATTTTTTTATAATTTTTTTGTTCAATTTTTTATTCGTAATTTATTAATTAATTTATTTTTAACTAATAGCCTTTCATCCTTAAATACAATTTTAGTGTATTAAGCAACATTTAACAGGATGCCCAAACGTAAATGAATAGATCTTACCAGTAATAAATCGCAATTAGGAAGCAGATGAGAATGAGAAGCACGTTCAGTTTCACAACTTAAGAAATTGAATAAGTTTTCAGCAAACGTAACAATTAAACAGTAAGAGAACCTTACTTATTATTTAAACTGTAGAAGCACGAATGAAAAGAAAATGAAGAAGCACAAAATTATGTATTACTTAATTGTTAATTGCATCACACAGGATTAGTTCCCGTTTATTTGACTATTATATATTAATCCAACAAAAAATCATTAAGTTCTACTAATAAAATCGGTAATGCTTAAATATTTAAATATTAGACAAGCGGATAATTTACAAAAAAAAAAAAAAATAATTTCAGCAGTATCAATATTAATTAATCTTATATAAAAATCATTTAATTATTTTAAGGCCATTATGAGCTTTTACTATAATTGTCATCATCTAGTATTACATTAATTCAAATCTTTAACTAATTGTTCTGTGCTTATTTAAATTGTAGGTCATGATGATTTAATTTTTTTATTCTTATCTTCGTATTAGAAATAAAAAGAAGCTATCGTAATTTATAAAATGACAATGAAATACTTCAAAAGAAAATTATAAATGTTGATGAAATTCCACTGCAATATTCATTATAAATAATGATTTCGAATTAAACATTTTGATATTTTAACGTCATGTAAATAATATTCGAAGGAAAAAAAAGAATTTCTTTGTAGAAGACGTTGAAGTTTTATGTTATTTAACATGTTTATAAAATAATAAAGTCTGTCAATAAAATGCTAGTAAGAAAAACATCTTCCTTACAAATATTTTTCTTGTATGATATTATTCCCAAAAAAGGATAAATAAAATATTTATTTATATTCACTCTTTGGGGTGTTTTATTATATTTCATACATTGTAAACAAACTATCCCTTCTTGTATCTACTTATTTGTAGAAGCACATAGTTAAATAAATATCTGACCAAAGAGAAGAATTTTAGGCATTTTTCAAAATTTTCAGAATCTCTTCGTAATGTGTTGAAGATTTCATAGTAAATAGTTGCAGGGAAAAAAGGCAAAGCGACGTTGCAGCGCTAACACTAGTATAGAAAGAACGGGAAAGGTTCCTTTGGAATAGGGAATCGCTCTCTATTTTATTATTACTGTTTGTAATATGAGTTTAACTATGATTTCAACAATCTGCTCAATCTAACAATAAGCAACGAACTCGCCAAAATGAGATACTACTGGGTCCAAAACTAAGACCAGTTTTCAATTTAAATTTCCCGCGCAAATTTTATTTCAATTTTTTTTTCTTTTTTAGGTTGTTGTCCCTGTCCTTAACATATGCGTGAAATATCACGTCAAAATATTCATTAGTGTGTGAGTTACGCTTGGTTTTCTGATTCGGTGACCGGTGATTCGGTAAAAACTGATTTCGGTGATTTTTAAAATGTCTCTTCAATCAACTCAAAACGGTGCCCCTAGAATGGTCTTTTGAGTTTAGTGAATATACAGAAGTAAGACTATGCTAAATTAGGGAAATACGGTGGTTGTAGAACGATATGGGTTTCATTTTTGGCGAAAAATTCACAAAGAATCAATGCTGTGTGACCTGGCGCATTCAGTGTTTTCGGTATTAATCAAGATTTGGCGCGTTTAAGGTCCAAAACTTCTTTTAAAATGGAATTTTGAAATTTCAACATCATCAGCAAGGTTCCTAATTGTAAATCGGCGGTTTGCAAGCATCAATGTTTTTGACATGAGCTTCGTCGGTTGAGGTTGGTGGTCGACCAGAGGGCTCTTCGTCTTCCAAGCGTTCTCTGCCTTCTTTTAACTGTTTATGCCCTTCTAAACATTTCTTTCCGATACTGGAATGCTCACCGAATGCCTTTTGCAGCATTCTATACGTTTCCGCAAACAATATTTAATGCAATTCTTTGCTCAATCAATTCAGACATTTAAAAAATCGCCGGAATCAGTTTCAACGTCTCTCAAACCCAAGCGTATTTCAAACACTAAATGAATATTTTGACGTGAAATTTCCCACAGAAGCCAAGAACAGTTCCGACAACCTGAAAAAGAAAAAAAAGTTGAAATACCATAAGCCCCGGGAAATTGAAATTGAAAATGGGTCTTAATTTTTGGACACAGTTGTATTAGCATCATTTGCTAACATTTTACATTAATGAGCATCATTTTCTACGCACACTTATCTGCTTAAAGCCGTGTTCACAGAATAGGCATCGCCGTCGTGAGGCGTCAACCTTTCACAAACCGCAGGCGTCACGCGGTGGGGCATTGGTGATCGGTCAAAGCTTAACGCCTAGCTTCTCATCGTTCAACGCCTAGCCCTCCATCCAACAGGGCATTCACGTGGGTATCCAACAGAGAACGGCGCCTTTAAGTGGGTGTGAGAGAACAATTCGAGCGCTATTGAAATCAGAACAAGAGAACGAATGTCCAAATATCGTGAACGATTTGCTTGGATGAGAACTTGATCTAGCTACTTTCCATGTGTTCCCGAGATATAGTCCGAATTGCATAAGCTAAAAATCATGTTTTTTTAAAAAATAATCATCAAATATTGCAAACGAATGCTCTGTGATGCTGTCCTGAATGCACCAGCAATAAGGCTACGAATCAAACATCTGCTGTATCTTGCTGCAAATCCCTGTCTACTCACAGAGGTTTGAGATAATTTTCAATTACTTGTACGGACCATTGCCAGAAACTAAAATAGGCAACAAGTAGATATTAAAGATTGCGTTACGAATTGAGTTCAGTCCTTTCCTCATTCTCAAGACACTGCAAGTGAATGTTTCACAAAATTGAAGTAATCTTCTTGCAGAAAGGTATAAGTAGAAAAATCATCTGTGACAATGGCCAACAGTTCATTACAATGGTCTACAGTTCTATAAATTAGTTTTACCCACAAACTAATCAAAACTTAATACCAATTTACTTTTCCCAAGCAGTCCCAGTCTAGTTAAAAAGAGAAATCTCAAACCCTGTCGTCCTGTTTTCTCTCTCAGAAGGAAAGCATGTACACCAAACCATTTTATGAGGTGTATGCATAAACCAAGAACTTCAGTGTGTTCCGGGAAGTGCTTCAGAGGCAATTCAACTTTCCAAGACATCTAAAAAGCCAAATGCTAAAACTGTTACCACAGGAGCTGCAATGTCTTTCATTTCTCGGTCCTAGTCGGGATATCAATGGTACTAGAGAGTGAGATTGCAATCGCTTATTTCGTATATCTAGCAAAAATACGGCCGAGCGTCAGTATTCTTCTCTTTATCTGACTGAATTTTTTCAGCTGTTGCTAGGATTGTCCAGTGGGTTTGGAATGTCACACCTTTATATTTTTTTGTCAATAACTTTTAATGTTTATTCGTATGTAAATAAAAGACAATAAATAATTACTGCATAACATTAGCCCATCATAATTAATTTTATTTCCTCCCTTTTAGAAAGAGTCTTCATGGACATATATCCGATATATCATATTTTTGAAGCATGTCATGTTGTTGAAACATTGCTTTTTGAGAACCAGTTATTATTAAACTAAAACAAAAATGATATGAGTTTTTCCGATAAACATGCAAATAATTAATTGTTTTATGAACTGATTTTAAAAATTTATATTGAAAAATTAAAATAATGAAGGTATCAGCTTTGATTTCTTTCAATGGCAACAAATTTCTTCTTTTTTTTTACTAATATGACCTCGTGTTTTATACGTGGTATATTTTGCTAAATATGTTTGAAAATAAAACTCCTATGCTTTTTTATGCATCTTCCGGAAAATGCTAAACGCCCAAGGGCTGTTCTTCACAACTTGCAAAGCTCCTAGACGAACTGGCTCAGTTGTCGTCATGACATCTGTTCTTTTAGTCTTCATTCCTAGCAACGAAAATCCCATCCTACTGTAGATTCCTTTTTAAATTTTGGATTCTTTAATTGTTCTGTTAATTTTATTAATTTTTGTTTTTTATTTTATTTTTCTCCTTGTTATTAGCTATTTTATTAATTTTTTCTTTGCTTATATTTTTAATACATATTTTAACATGGGACATTGATAGTTAAAAGGAGGTGAAGTGATTTAAGAGCAATGTTTTTTCCTTCACCAATGTTTCTCAGATGCAGATAGGAGTTTTAGGCCCCTTTGGGGCCAGGGCACTCCGAAATCCTGTAAAGACGACGACGACCTATGCTTTTTTATATTAAAACTAATATCTACGAATGTTGCTGATGCGAATGAAATATGTGCAAAAATTCGACAATATTTCTTTGATGTAAATGTGCTTCAAAATTTTAATCAACTTGCAGAATAATTAATAACCTGGCAGGCGAAATAATTTGGCGATACGAACAACCTTAAGCTATGCCGTATTCATATGCCAACATATCTACGCTACTGTTTGGGGAGACTTGTGAATGAAGGCTTATTCAGAAAAGACATCCGAAAATTCACCCTTAAAAATGAAGAGCAGCCTACCCTTTCTGACTCAGGCCGAGTGATAGAAATAATGTACCTGATTTTAATTATACTTATTTCCTGCTAGAAATGCATCTTTCTTTCACAAATATGCATGTTTGTCATTAGCTGATGGTGTGTTAAATTTCCTTGCCAATGGATATAATAAAACAGAAAGAAGAAAGAGGAATCAAAATACAAATAAATCCAAGTGGTGAAAATTTTTAACCCTTAAGTTAATATATAATGCAAATTCTGTCTTTTAGAACAGATCTGCAGATATAATAACACACTCATGTGTTGGAATATTTCCCTGGCAAGTATGGTAGCATTGATTGTCTAATCAGTGACGATTCATATGACCAGTTGAATTGATCAGAATATTTTCTCAACCTAATATCAATTGGATAATCCGACTTATATTATTCAGACTAATTTAAATTGTTATGATTCTTTTAAATAAAGTTTCTTCAAATGATTTTTGTTCTAGAATAATTTTGCGTCCTCTGATAAGAACATGGCATTTCATTTAAATAAAAAGCAAATCCTGTTTACTTCGAAGGATGAATAACAACATAATCACATGTTTGCAGACGTTTGCGTAATTCTTCAATTCAATTATAGTCAGATTCATTTCATTATTTATCTCGTATTCTCTACCAAACAAATGAAACTTATGCCCGAAAAGAAAAATGAAAATGCTCTTTTTATTGAAGTTTGGAAGAATGTGTTTATATCCAAGTATATCCATTTTAAAGGTAAAATTTTGATATTTCTTTTCTGACATATGCTCCTAAATATTTTCTATTAATTTATATATATATATAGTATGTATTTCTCAGAATCAGAAATAATAATAAATTGTAACAATGATATCCGTAACAATGGAATAGATTTTATTGTTTAATAACAATGTTAAAATACAAAAATGAAAGGCATTGTTAAGGTGGCTCATTGTTTTAGGCGCTTTCTGTTGTTATTCATATTTTGTTCGTGGCCATTTGAGCGAACACTGATTATTTTGATTGCGATTTGATTTATATTGATATTTTCTGCAAAAAAGCGTAAAACTTGTGTGATATTGTAATTTCATCGTCTCTTCTAAAGTGGAAAGAGGTTTATTGATTTGTGTCGGATATTTCAAGCAGATTGACTATGAATTTTGAGGAAGGAAAGCTGTTGTTGGGGAAAGTGAGTTTCGGTATATTGTCAACGATGTTTCTTATGAGTTGGTATGCAATGGATATTGTTGTCATCACTGGCATGGTTTTGTTGATTGGATTTATTGGTAAAAAGTTGAAGGATTCAGGATATGACTGGAATGGCTATGATTGGGATAAGAAAGATCCCTTTGAGATCGAACTACTTGGATACGCATGTATTGTGCTCATCATATATTTGCACATTTTTATGATTTGTATTCGTTGGCAACCAATTTTTACCATTTTAATAACTGGAGTTATAGCAGACGTTGTTAGAGTCCACTTTAATTCGTGGGATGCTACAAAAGCTAAACTAAGCTTCTTAAAAAAGTAATATTTGAAAGAGCATTTAACAATACAAAAATAGTGGAACTATATATTGAAAAAACCTAACTACAATTACAAATGGATAAACAAGCATGAAAATAATTGTCGTATTCGATCTTCCCCAGGCAGATAAAAAGAAATAGCCCATGCTCATCTAAACGAATCACCTGAATATGAATGGCAGCCAAAGAGGATTAGGGCTCCTGGCGACACCTCTCTAAAAAAGCGCATCGAGATTTCTACCTCCTGGGTGATGTGGAAACGAAATCATTCTGCATCGAAGTATTTTTTAAAAAAACTTTTAGGAATGAAGCCGATATGGGCTGTTTAATCTTCACATTTTATTACATTTTTAATTTCAAAATAAATATCTAATAATATATCATTGGAGAAGTATATATTGGTCCTTGTTTAAGAGGCAAATTATTCTATGCTCTTGCCAATAGTTTAGGAATTAAAATTAATCACTTTTCTATGGTATTAATCAGTCTTTTAATAAAGAAGCGAATAGAATATGACAGAAGGTAATGGAAAATGATTTATATAACTCCAAATATTGGCTAAAATACAGTTTAATTCATTTTGAGAAAATCTTGTTAGGGGTGATAATATACCATAAGGGGTACCTATAATTTATGTATATCCCAAAATGGAAATATTTTTTTTTTATAAAATGCGTCATATTTAACTAGATTCAAAATTGGTGCCGGCTTAAATTACGTATTAACAATAAACATTATATAAACAAATATCGTAATTTTACCCAAACCTAAATCATTATGCAAGTTTATTAAGTATATGTATATTATGAATTTCTAGTTCATATTTTGCCAAGTTAATACATGCCTAATTAAATGCTACCAATTACGGCATTTCTGGATCTTTCTCTTTTTATATTTATTTCAAAATTTAACGATTCACAAATATTCAAAATAAGAAAAGACGTTTTCACCTTTGTTTCACAATGAATGCATGTAAAATAAATATATTTTTTTAAAATGGAACTGATTCAAATAAAATGTAATACAGTAATTTCTCGCTATATCTCGCATATCGGAAGACAACTAAAAATTGAGATACACTGACATGTATAAATTGAATAAAATTGGGGTGGTGAAATTTCTACTGAATGGAAATTCAATTTAATTAATTTCGAAAATTATAATCGAAATGAATTTATAAAGTCAACACGAAAGAACAAAAAAAAGTTAATTTTTTTTATTGAAAATAAAAAAAATGTAAAAAAAATTATATCGCAGTTGAATATGTGATTACTTTAGATATGGAATGAAATTATTTTTAGTAGCTATACGACAGTGTCTGACCTTCATTCTATTTACAAAGTTAATTCATGGCACAGAAACCAACAAGATTCCCTTCCTTTCATAAGTTATGCTTCACTATTTATTGCATTCAATAAAAATATATAAAGGTTTATTTCTCCATTTTAATTTTTTATATTAAATGCAATGAAATATGATCTAAGTCTTGTAGAAATCTCAATATTTAATTGAATGACGTTTGATAACAAATATGGAAATCCGACTAATATTCATGAAAGCACATTAATATTCATTCCCATTAAATAACATAAATATTAACCTGCGATAATTTCGACGCATCTGAATTATATGTAAAATTTCCAAGATTTAAACTGTTATAGTCTTTTATATTAAAATGCAATTAAGAAATACATTACTTTAAAGATTGATATTTTACAGATCCCGCTGTTTTTCCACGAAAGTGTAAATTGCTGGTAGCAAAGGGAAAATGATTGGTTGATACACATGATTAATATGTTGTATAATAAATAAGACATGCACAGATTGAGCAAGAAAACTTTTATATAATAAAAACACAAAGAAGTCCTGCTGATATTTAGCAAAACAGTTATTTTTCCACTTCTATAATAAAACATAATTATTGGTTACCATAGAGTTCTTGCAGTTTTCTTTATAAAATATTTTTTATGATCTGAAGAGCAAACAAACCTAAATACATATGTGCAGAAATGTAGAATTTCAGTCTGTATTTTTGAGAATTAAAACAATGCTGTTAAAGGAAGTTAATAAAATATAAATTCACTTAAAAATGGTTTCAATAACAGTAAGTAAGGGATTCATACAGGAAAACTATAATTCCATGCACATAATCTTAATCATACAAGTGATAAATCTCCCAAATCAATCAATCAATATATATATTATAATGAAACGTGATTAGTCATGCGTGCCACTATAACTCCTCAACCCACCCGCGTAGCTCTGTGGGGGTTATACGGCGTGATAGCCCACTATCCCCCATATACGAAGAAAATTTCATTTCGGAACTGCAGAAGTTGTATTCGGTGATATAAAGCACGCACTGACAACTCAAGCTTATATTTAATGTGGTTTCCATGACAATATTTAAATTTATTTTTACTAATATAAATAAATTTATAATTATATAATTTATAATAGTTTTTAATATAATAATAATAGTTTTTACTAAGCAATCTTATTATAAATTATATAACATTATATATTTTAAGTTTTAATTTTCAAATAATATATATTTTTAAAATAAAATGAAATGTTCGAGTTATATATTTTATATTTAATTATAGCTATTAAAAAATTAATGAAACTCGTTTTAAAAGAAAAAGGATTTCTGTAAAAATTAGTTTTTTAAATTAATTATTATGAAATGAAAAATACGTAAATAATGAATAACTTAATTAATGTTAGAACTGAGTTAATGGAAATATTCCAAGGTCTCCAAAACCTGTAAGGGTGATAAAAAAACCTTATTATTCTGATTTAAAAATATTTATTCTTTAACTTTCTCTGGTATATATGTCTAATATATATATATATACATTTCAAGCAGTTTTTATTGAACTTGGAATAATTAAAAAGAAAATTTTGGTATGTAAGAAAAATGAAACAGAATCAACAAAAATTTGTTCCTTTCTGTAGGTTTATTTTTTTATTTGTTCGTGGTGTTTGTGTTTTATGAACAGTTCACAGACATAACTAGAAGAGGAGTCTTTCAGGATTAACTGCCCCACATTTGTATATCGAAGGGAAAAAAATCCCTATCAGACAGTCTGTCAATATGATACGTTTAAACATGCTGTCACAATAATAATCGAATCCCTAATCGAATCGAATGGCTAATCTTTTTCTGAAAGCAAACTGAAACTCGCTGAACTCGAATCAAAAGCCAACTGATTCGAGTCCAAGCTGAACCAAGCGTTTTGATAAAAGCATTGAAAATTATTTTAAATAGCTGTAAACAATAATTTACGATTTTTAGTTAAAGTACCATGAAAGAAAAACGGATGGAAAAGAGTTATTTAAAAAAAATTGCAGTATACAGTGATTTTGCTATTGGTTCTTAATTATTATTTTTTATTTTGCTATAAGTTATTCGTTGATTTTTAATTTAATATTATAATTATTAAGTAGAAAAACTAAACATCCTTTACATTTTACTTCAATCAGAAGCCAATAATTTGCTTTAACATTTCGTAGAACAAATTCAGCTTTGAGAAAAAAAAAATTAGGTTTACTTGAAAAAAAAAAAATGATGGGATTTGAAGGAAAAAATAAAAACTGTTAAGATCAAATTGAAAAAAAAAAGAGCATGAAAAAAAATCACTTTTTTAAAAAATTCACTATACATTGAAAAATCCATTTTATCAAAGAAATGAAATCTTTTTTTATGTCTTACTAGAATACTTCTACCAAATAATTTTATTTGCTCAACTTTAAGTATATTTTAAATATAACATATTAATCACAATTTAACCTAGTTTGTGATAAAAAAATATGATCTTGTGATCTCAAATTAAGACTATCATGAAATATGTCAAAACAAGGTGAATACATCAAATAATCACGAATTTGTGATCGAAATAAAAACTTAAGATACTAAAAATAACTTAAAAAATGATTACATTATGCATAAATTAAAAATTATTGCATTACTCAACCCAACACAATTATCAAAAATGCATTTTGTGTGATTTTATTGTCTGTGTAATTTAATGTGTCTAATCAATTAAGTAGTTATGCTTTGTATAAATATCCATTGAATTTTAATATGTATCAATTCAATAATAAAATCCTTGTTAGTTCATTTATTTGGCATAAATTGATAAATCTTTATGCAAATATGTGTCATTTTCTACTGAGCATTCATAGTATATTTTTTTTAAACGTTATGATTATTTTTCTCAATAATATTTTCAAAAATTCTAAGAATATTTTAGTAGGAGGCATTTCGCGATGATCTTCCAGCCCATTCTTAGCAAAGAAAGCAAATATCTCTTAACAGCTCCAATACACCACTTAGCCAAAGACAGGCGTCAATTCATCGTCGCATTAGACGAGATATAAACCTACTTTGGTATCCGTACCAAGTCAAGAGAAATGTATTATCGACCTGAAGTTCGAATTAGTGTTGCTAGCTGCCATCATGAAGGAATGCTGTGACAGATTGATTCATGATGGCGGATTCTGTTACCCCGGCAACGCTCAAATACGTCAAGTAATCCAATGGGTCAAAGTTGATCTAATTTGCCCTCGAACCAGTTTTTGAACTCTTACTGACAGCAAAGATAGGACGATGGATCTTTCGAAGCATGGATGTTACAGGCGCAAACAATGAATCTAGATTTGCTGTAAGTGCCATCAATATCATCAATTTTTAAATTTTCTTTTAAGCTCTATCATATTATTAATAGTGGATTTGTTTATGTCTGAAAAAGGAAAAATAATTTTTTCAGAACTTTTCATGAATTTGAAAGAATTAAGTAAATAAAAAAAATAATGAGATGTGCAAGAGAGGTTGTAAATATAAGAGTCAAGAAACATGTTCAAGATTTTATTTTATACATGTAAACCAATAAAAGTAAGCAAAGGAGTTTAAACGTGTAATGCTCTGATTAACTACACATGGATCAGCATCAAGATTTAATAAAAATAGTTGAGAGTTACCGTTACCACATGCCTCTGAAAAATGACTGCAAAAATTTATAATTTAGAGATAAATAAGGGAACCAGGAATAGCCTGATGCTTAGAGATTAAGAAACTGGAATTCTAAACCTGTTAAGAGAACCGAACGGAAAGTTAATTTGTTTACACCGTAAATGGATGCTTATTCTCAATGTTTCTCAAGATGTGAATGCATGATTATATATATATATTCTATTCACAACTTCTAAATACAATCGTTCCAAAATTACTGTGGAATATTCAACCGATATATATCCCTGAAATGATGTTCTTATATTTGGTCAACAATGTACTGCATAGGAACGTTTATTTTGGTACATTGATATATAAATAACTTATATAAAAATAAGCATGATATGTATATATTTTATACGCAACTTCTAAGCACATTCCATCCAAAATTGCTGTCGAATTTTCAACCAACATTTATTCCCGAAATGTTTTAATGTTTGTTGTTTTAATGAAATGTTTCCCGAAATGTCGTCAACAAAGCCCTACATAGGAACGTTAATGTGGCCACATAAAAGTAGGTTTGAAATAAAAACAGAGTTTCCACCTGTTGGTGAAACGTGGTCAACCAAGCGTCCACTCTGTCTTAAGTACCCTACAAAAACAGCTGGAAAACAACTTGAACATCAATGAATTTATCAAACATTAAAGCACTTTTATATTTCAATGCGTTTTTCTATATATTCAACCGTGCTTCACATTAAAACATTCGTGTTTGCTGCTATTCCAGTGGCAATGCTACTCACTACGCAGTAAGTATAAGACAGGTCATCACTGGTTTTCTAAAGTCTTGTTGATTATTAGTCAGCTAAGGTTTTATCTCAATTATGTATGTGTAGGGGTTTTGCATCATAAATGACAAAACATTCAGATATAATCACGAAAATTCTATACAATTAAAAATTCACGTACAATCACAAAAAAAGTAATTATGAGACCCACATACAAAACAATTACGCAATAAACAATTAACACATCAATAACACAGACGTCGTTGCTTCTGAAGGTTGAACTAATCGTTTAACGTCTAAAGTCGATCTTTACAACACGTGTACCATAAAATGGCACACCTTACAACCAATTAGGTTGTATGGTGTGCCATTCCAAAGTAGTAATTCATAATCCTCTTTAAACCTTAGATCCCGGTCTAATATGACTGTTGTGCGTAGGGCTGACTATCCTACCCCGTAAAAAGTTTGCGTCACGGAGCCAAGTCAGATTTCACTTACGTGTGCTCTATCACAACAGAAACTGTTCCTCCTTCCATGAGACCACACGGTTTCTTGGTCTTGGTCTATTATTTAACAAGTGGGATAAGAAACAATAACAGAACTAATAAAAAATAAATTTCATTTAAAAAAGGTACAATTCATGAACATTTTTAATATCTTGATTATAACATCTGTTTAGCATGTAGCAGAGGTATTTTAAATAATAGTTAGTTTTAATTATTTGTAGCTTTTTACACTCATTAAATTTGTTTCTTATTAGTTTTATTTTTTCAGAGAAATAATATATACTTCTTCATTGAACAAAATTTAAAATGGGAATCTTATGACTTCGAAAATAAAATTAATATATTCTTACGCATGATAGCTATTAAATTGGAATTGAAGCTAAGAAATGGTAACACATATAGTTCGGTCTTGTTATTTTGTTCAGGATGTTAGCAACAGCTCCTTCTTTAACCAAAATTCCAACACATCTGATTTTATTTCAGTATACTGATATAAAATCAAATAATTTTTAGATACATAATATATTCAAAGTCATCTGAGCCAAATATTTCCTTCTTAACTTTGTTAAGTACATTAACCCCATTTTTTAAAACGATCCAGGTTACATGTTACATAAATAAAACTGTTAGTTACTGAGAACTTACACAGCAGCTCTTCTGTAATATTTATAATGCAGCAACTTTACAAGCAGGCTGCCAACATGTTGAAGAAATTGGTGATTATTCGATTAAATTAAACAAGTCATAAAGTTGTTCAAAGTATTGTTCAATCTTTATATATGCATGATGCAAAAATGTATGAAAGTTCTCTGCATTTGTTTAATAATGGCGATCATGCCGGTATATGATATAAAAAAAATTGGGTACTTACGTATTAACGATACCTTGGCGACAGACTTGGCGGTTTTTAAGTGTCACCAATCTAACAGCTACAGATTTGGCGGCTTTTAAGTGGCGCCAATCTAACAGCTACAGATTTGCTGAGTTTTGACGCCATTTTGTAGTGCTACGAAAATGCATATTTGGGATTTGCCAGAAACAGAACAACATGCAATTTTATTTTTTCAGGAGCGAAATGTTTTACCAAAACAACGAAAATGTCCCAATTCCCATGACATGAAACTTTATTTTGGCAAACATAAACTTTGGAAATGCAATTTCAGTCTGTGTGCTTATCGTGTGGGACTTAGAAAAGACAACTGGTTTGAGGGAAGCAGAATTCCATTTTGTACAGCTTTGAGAATCATATACTGCTAGTGCGAGGAGTTGACGTCGATTAAATTTTGTGAAAAGCAACTTGATTTATCGGATAAAACTGTTATAGATTGGAACAATTACATACGTGAATTATGTATCTTGGATATGGAGAATAAACCAAAAAAGAAGGTAGGTGGACCAGATTGCATTGTGAAAATTGATGAAAGTGTTTTGAATTTTGAAAGCGTTTTGATTTTAAATGAAGTGTTTTATATATTTTATTATTTGGAACAAAAATTTTAAGTGTAGATCAGCGCCACTTAAAAACCGCCAAATCTGTAGCTGCGGTTGGCACGTGTGCTCTTTACTTGCGCAACTGTCGCCAAGGTATCGTTAATACGTAAGTACCAAACTTGTTTTGTTTGTAAAAAAGAATACAGCTTTACTTTAAAATACAATGGAAAATCAGGTTTTGAAACGCGAACAGAAAATAGACACAAAACAAATTCTTAACTCTATATATTAAGAATTAGCACATTCTTAATAAGTAAAACTGCATACGCCATAAAATACACAAAAAATAAAATTGTATAAAAAAATTTAAATGATGATTAAGATAAAATATATTATAAAATCCTACTTAATATTAGAATACAAGATATTTTCGCTTTAATCAACTTTGAATCATTGTAGAACTTGATAACTCAGAATTAAAAACGCATTTCAATTTCTTGTAATATTAAACTGTAATTTCGTACTGTGAAAAATTTATTAATGGAAGTAAATATGGTCCAATGATTTTTAACATAAAGGTGTAAATATTTGGAGTTCCGACAATAAAAATAGAAAATTAAAATTCTTAAAAGTCCGCGTGACTGCGATTAAGAATGAAAAATCCTTGTTAATAGATTTGACTATTTTTATTGGAAAATCTTTTTTTTTAAATGGATGGGCCAAAATGTTTAACCATTATCATACTAAAATTATTCTTCTAGTTTACTAAGACACTTTACAAAGATAAATTTTATCTTTCTCTCTCATAGAATATTTCTAAAAAAAGTTTAAATTTTAAAATTAGTACTGTGTACTGTTATTTTTGAAAAATATATTTGAAATAACTTTAAATGTAATCTAATTAAAGTTATTTCAAATAAATATAATCATATGTTTAGTTTTCAATGTTCATTTAAGTGCTGATTAATTTTCTTAAGTATCAAAAGCGATAAAATGTTCTAGTGTAAAAGACTCTTAAAGATATTTTAATTATTTTTAATATTAATACATTTTATAGCATTCTACATATCAACTACTTGATTTTATATTATTTCATATGATAAAATACAGTAATCTTAAAATAAAGTATTTTTAAAACGATTTGTATTCATGAATAGTTTACATTTCAGCAAAACTCTCTTACTCTGTACTTACTAAACTCTCTAAAATTGACTCTTACAATATTCTTCTAGACCAAAGCTCTTATTAACAAAACTCGAATGTGTATGAACAACAAATTTTAAATTCGATTGATTTTTTTTTCTTGGCGTCTCTTCTGTGTCAAAAGATTACTGCTATCTTACGAGTGGATTTCATCTGCGAAATATTTCTGTATCCACTTTAAAGCTAAAAAAAAATCGATTCAATCTCAATATGTTCCGCAGTATTGCTCTTATAACAAATTTCCAATACATTCGGAGAAATGATATCCATCCGTTTTGTTCCTTTTAACTTTATTCAATACCTTTTTCCGATGTTAGTTTTTTTCAACATTTGTTGTTCGTTTCCATTTATTTTATGCATGACTTCATCAGAATTGTTCAGAATTGAAAAATGATGCTGCAAGTCATCTGTGTCTCTCGTATCGATCAGGAAAATATGTATTTCTTCAATCTTTAAACTGGTTTGTTATTCTAATTCATAATAAATGGGAAAGCGAGAAGAGAAGCTCTTATTATTTTTGTGTTCTCTTTCTATATATGTATAATTTATGCATAGAATGTAAGTATACATAATCTAATTTTTAGGTATGTAATGAATGTTTTAATTTGTCAAATTTCAATTTCTACTGCAAATGTTTTGTTTTTTTTCTTTAAAACATCACTGAATCTCTTATGCGATAAAAATGCAACATGAAGTTCAAAGAAGTAAATGCCAAATGAACTCATCAGAATATAAATATAAAATACGAAAAGTGATTGGATGGCAATATATGGGAAAAGAAAGAAAGAAATATATGATAGGTAGGGAAAAAAATCTGTGCCGTGTAGACAATATGACAATATTTTCTAGGATATATTAAACCCTAACTTACAAATAGAAACTAATTGGAAATACACAAGTCAACCAATTTGACAAAAATATAAATTGCAAATATATTTTCTTGTTAAATGCATAAATATTCTCCAGCCAATCTCTTTTAAAATGTTTAAGATTTTTAGCAAATAATTTTTTACCAATGAATTCCAAGAACTAAAATTAACATGTTCTTAATTTTGAATTTGCTCGATTAACTTACAGTGTAATTATAATGAAAATAAACTCCTCTAAGTAACTTCCATAAATATTAAAAAACACTATAAAATGGAAATTTTTTAAATAATGCTTCTTTTATTTAAAGAAAAAATATTTTCTTTAGGAAACATAATTAAAAAATATCTATTACGTAAACACACATTACATAAATATATTTATTACTTAAGATCTAAGTAAAAAAGCATTATTTTATATATGTCATATATCTATATAGGTTTTCTAAGTTTACTTTTTAATAAATTAAAACAGTATCAAGACATAAATCTATAGCCAAATTGTTGAATTCGAAGATATATGTTAAAGAAGAATACATTTTAAATATTCCATTCCGTTTTTCAACTATTTTAAAAAAGACACTTTACCATTTAGAACCATTTGATTCAACTTAAACATGATGTCTATAATATGAAAAAAAAAAACCTTAATACTTGTATTTATACTCTTAAAATTATGAGCTATATTTTTAAATGGTTAATGTAGTAAACTGCTAATATAAAGCTTTGAAATACGTTTGGCAAATTCGTAATGTTTTTAAGACATTGAGTATTTTTCAATAGCATTTTTTCTTTAAAAATTATATCTTTTATCAAGCTCAACAATTTCAATCCAGCCTAGAGCCTCTTTCGTCACAAAAAATTAGCATAACAACAGGCCGGTAGTAATTCTTCAATAGACATTTTTACAAATTTAAAGGGACATATTTATTGAAGAACATTAATGATAAAATATGATTAGATGATTATGTACAACTAATAAATATGCAGACAAAACTGATAAAAATATCTAAAAATGTGTATTACCAGCAAATATGTCCCAGTGTTTTGAGGATTCTAAACAAAATAATGATTGACATTCTTATTTTTTATTTAGAAAAAACATATTGAAAATGATACAAGAATTTAAAAAAAATTGCAAAAAAATCCCATAATTCATTATTTTAACAAAATTCTAAATCATTTTTGTAAAAAAAAAATTCCATTCACGAAAATTAAATGAAATAACCATTCAAAAAATTTTAAAGATGTATAAAAAAATCTTTAGAATAATAATAAATCCCTAATAAAATTACGAATGTATTTTTTTACTTGAAAACCATTTTTCTATGGGTACAGTAATATTTTAACAAATTTCTTATTAGAATGCATTTCAACCAATCAAAGTTATTAAAATATTAGAGTGTGGGACAATAATGACTTTAATGAGAATAACTGTGATGTCATCTTATCTCTAAACTTGTGCATCACATGGGATATGATTCGGAAACTATCACCCAGTAAGGAAAATCTGAACGTAAGACCCTTTTGAAGTTATAATCCAGTTTTAATCTTTAAAACATTATTGCAAAGCACTTTATCAATAAGATCAGAATCTCTCTACGATACTCTCATTATTTGTATGCAATACTATCGGGATCAAAATAGAAAAATACATAATTCAAAAGGAAAAATAAAATGTTTTTTTTTTCCAAATGTAAAATAATTTCGCATGATTAATATATTATCATTATTTTTCGTCTCAATTCAAATACATGTGACTGAATACTGAAAAATTTTTCTGTTATTAACGTAATGCAATAAAACCCTTATTGTATTAAATAATAACAAAGATGGGGTTTTATGAATTTCTAATAATATATAGATTTATTATTAATATAATATCCTATTAATATAAATAAAAACATCTAGTATATCTTTAAACGAGAAGTGATTATTATCTCAAGACTAATATTGATAGAATTAATGTTAAAGATATATTGATAGACTGATAAAGACTGATATTGATAAATTAATGATGAAACTGATATTGATAAAATTAATGATAAAGATATATTGAAGACTGATAAATACTGATATTGGGAAATTAATGATGAAACTGATATTGATAAATTAATGATGTTTATTTTTTGCCTCCAAAACAAAGAATCAAACAGTATATTGATAAAATTTTAATTGTTATAAAATAACCAGCTGCTATACCTTTTTATTCAAAATTTGTTTTAAAATAACACTAAAACATTAATTAATCTACTCTTTACCCGAATTCCTAAATTCACTAATAAAGGTCTTGTATATGCTGAACCTGCCTTATTGAAGCACACGAGCAAAATATCTTTCTTTCTAAAGGCCAGAGGACTTCAGGTTAAATAATCTCCATTATACAAGAGATTTTAATTGAATGCTTCGAAGGCAAGTCTCAGAAATTCATTAAATAAGAACAGGCTCAGTCTGGAGGAGGTAGCAGGTGAAGTTTAATATTCAAGTCATAGAGGGTGGAGCAGTAAAAGGTCAACAGATCAATTTTGGAACAGATGAACAGAGTTCTCACAAGAAAGTGAACAGGTGGGTGTAATACATTCTCACAGACGGAGAGCTGAACGGAGAAGGGCTGATCGCCTACACCATGCCGTATTTGTATTGGAATATCGTGCGTAGCATAGATATGCTTCGAGAAAGATTTAGTATGGAATATTTATAGTTTTGTTATTATGTATAGTTATTTGAAACAAACTGTTAACTGTTTATTAATATAGAATATTATATTTTTATTAAAGAGATTTAAAACAATATTACTAAAACAAAATTTTATTAAACAGGTAATAACATTTAGGTAATAAAAATATACACGATGTTTTTAATTTACTATTTTCAAATGAACAGGCGAATTTTCAAACATTTAAATCTTCTTTTAAATCTAAAAAGTATTGGTTAAAAAATTTCTTTTTAATATTAACAAACAAAAATTTCTACATTGTTAAGAAAGCCAAGAGTTCTTATTTGTATATAATTACTTTTCTATACTATTAGCATTCCACAACGTCAAAGCAAAATTCTTGTCGAAATTTTTAAATTGGCATGATTTTATAAATAAAAATCAGGCAATGAAAAAAACTTTTTTTAAGACTCTAAAAGTTCACAAATTTTTCAGTCATACTTTGATCATTATTCCACATAACTAAAGTATTAAATGTTTGTTTTTCATTTATAAAATGCATATCAATTAAAAAAATTGGACAAGAATTTTCCTTTGACGTTGTGGAACCATGCTAATAGTATAGAAAAGTATTTATATACAAATAAGAACTCTGGGGTTTCTTAACAATATAGAAATGCCTTTTTTTAATACTCAAAAGAAAATTTTTATTGCCAATTTATTCTTATGTTATTAATCCCCCTGGTGCAGGAAAGCCTACATCAGGTCCAGGAGACCCCATCGCAGGCCACTGGGCCATGGCTAAAAATAATATGCAGCTTTATTTTAGCGAAAAACCATGAAGGCTAAAGACTGTCTAAATCTCAAGATATCGCTCTACGATCATATCAGACCGGGACCTAAGTTTTAAAATGGCTGCCGCACCACTACAAACATCCATGGCACCTCCGCGGCTTGAACTCGAAATCTATGGCACCGAGCGCTAGGCACTCGGCCCTCAGGCCCCTTTCGTATATATTAAATACATTTAAAAAAATCCCTCCAAAATAGCATCAAATATATGTTAAAATATTCATGATCATGTTAGACCGGGACCTACGGTTTAAAGTAGATTCCAAACCACTACAAGCATCCTTGGCACAGCCGAGACTCAAACCCGAAAGCTGTGGCACCGAGCTTCAGAGCGCTAGTCACTCTGCCATCAGGCCCATTTATTCTTATTCATCCGTATAACTGAAGTTAAGAATTATGGAAGTCGATTTTTAAAATTTGAAAAAAAAATTGTTAAAATAAAATAAATTTAATCAATCAATAAATATTTATAAAAAACAAAATATATTATATTCAAAATCTGTTTCAGCACCTGTTCTGCTACCATCTGTTATCCGCCAAAGATGACGGATAAACTATTTCAAGGTTTTTTTGTTTCCTTGGAGAACTATTTGAGAGAGACTGTAAAACTCA
>BPLQ01007204.1:0-77609 GCA_021605075.1 Caerostris darwini | reverse complement strand
GCCTTGTGAACAAATAACGTATTTATATTTATAGTTAAAATCTTTTGTATTATTTGAAACGTAGGAATATTTTAGCAGACTTTTTCTCCTTATTTTTGGTTTCCATGGCAAATCTTTGTTCTCCATTGTTTTTCTGGAATCACAGATGAAAATTCTTAATACTTCGAAAGATATATTTTTCCTTGGAGACGAAAAAATTATTTCTATATCTCGCCATACAAGTACGTTTGAAGCATCTTTTTGTGTAAGACATGGTCTGAGAAACAAATATATGAGATAAGAATTTTTCTTTGAAAACTACAAGAATTGGAAGTTTAGAATTCCCTCTAAACAACAATAACAACAACAAAAAAAACAAAAAAAAAGAGCCAATGCTTTATAAATATAATCAAAGGCGTATGCTGAAATTTGAAATAAAATATATTTACCTGAATAAAAAGTAATTTATGTAATGTATTTTTATTTGAATTTTAGTTTTTATCATGTGTGAACATGACGTTGTCCTAGTTAGGGGTCCATGACGTTATCCAAAAATGAGGGCCAAGCAAATAAAACTCCATTACAAATTGTAGTGGAAAAAGGAACTTCGGGGCCCCCTAACTCTTGAAATAATTCATAAATAACATTCATCTTAAGGAATTTTCTGGTGAATTGGGCTTTTGTCTGAAGTGTTTTGTATAATGGTTTTGAATCACTTTTCATATTTTGGATTGGGATTTTAAACATTTGTATTTCCAATGGCTATAAGTGCTCGTAGTGCGTTGATCAATTCCTTCTTTTTAAAGTTTCACATTTATCGCTTTTTGCATTTTCCGGTGCCTATTGAGCTGTATAGTGCTTCTTATTGAATTTAGAATATTTCTTTCTTCATTTTTGCCTAGAATTTTCACACTTTGATATATTCTTTTGAGTATTGTATATGATAACGTTTCTTGTACACTCATGTCCATAAATTAAGGATAATTCAGAATCACACAGAAATTGAACTCTAAAATAAAAATTTCACCTGTAGAATTATCACACACATCTTGAAGAAGAATATGCAAATTACAGGAAACCACCAGATGGCGCAGATAGTACATCACAATGACGAGAGTGTAAGAGAGAGGTATATAAGGAATGGTGGCAAAGAAGTAAAATTGTTCACAAGCGCTTTAAAATCCTTTCAGTGCAATAACCGCATGGTTATGGCACAAAGGAAGCATTTGGATGATTTTTTACTTGGTAGAATTATCGGACGACTGGAATGTGAACAGCTGGAAGTATCCGAGGAACTTGGAATCGCCCAGAGTGTCATCTCCAGGCTTTGGCAACGATTCCAAGATGATGGTAATGTGAGTAGATGTTACAGCACATTTCGCCCCCGAGTTACAACGCCGAATGAGGACCGGTATTTAGCAGTTACTGCCAAAAGAAACAGACGGAGCACAGCATCAGACCTGTCTCGTCCGCTCTCTTCAGCTACCGGTACGACAGTTTCAAGGCAGACCGTGTACAGACACTTAGGGCACATTGGTCTATATGCTCGTAGGCCTGTCAGATGTGTTCCACTTATCGCAACTCACTGTCGCCTACGATTAACCTGGAGTAGAGAGCATGCATTGTGGACAGCGCAACAGTGGTCTGGTGTGATGTTTTCCGACGAGTCCTGGTTTAGTTTGCAGTCTGATTCTCGCCGGACTTTCATATGGAGAGCGCCAGGTACCCGTTACCACCAAGAGAACACCATTGAACGACACAGTTACGATGGTGCAGGATGGCTCGTTTTGGGGAGGAATTATTCTTGGTTCCAGAACTGACCTGCATGTTCAGAGTGTAACGATGACAGGCCACATCTAGCGGGATGTCATTCTGGAACAACATGTACGTTTGTTTCGGGACGCCATGGGTGCTGAATTTCTGTTTATGGATGACAACGCCCGTCCTCACCGTACAAACATTGTAGACGAATGCCTTCAATTGGAGGATATCACCCGTATGGATTGGCCAGCATACTCATCGGACTTGAATCCAATAGAGCATGTGTGGGATATGCTTGGCCGACGAATTGTAGCCCGTCAACCCCCTCCCACCTGTCAACCGGAACTTCGGAGGGCATTGCTTGATGAGTGGTGTAATATACCCCAAGATCAGATTGATAATTTGATACTCAGAATGCCTAGGCGTTGTAATGTCTGTATTGCATCGTCCGCGAGACATACTCCATATTAACCATCATACTAACTATGTTATACTGTTTTTTGTAAAGAGGTTATTTTTTGAAATTTGCTCCAGGGAGTAAAAATCGCAATTTTTATTAATTATGTCAAACATATAGCATCGTTTTTGCTCTTTACCTTTTGTTTAATAAATAGACTTTCCAAATAAGTCAAATTTGTTTTGCTGCTGTCTCTTTCTTTGCCTGAACTTCATTATCCTTAATTTATGGACATGAGTGTAGAATTGAGAATACTTCATTCTTCATTTATCTTACCTTTGAATATTGTTTTTGACATTCTTGAACAATTCATTTTTCATGGAGTTCTTGATCTGTTCATCATTGTTTTATTCATGTGGCTATTGAATTTGGCCATTTTCATAGTATTCCAATCAATTGTTTCATGTATCTCGTGCATTATTAAACATTGGCATATTCCTGAGTTGTTCACACATGATAAGTTGAAATTTGCCGAGCAGATTTCAGCATTTTCTTTTATTTTTATTATTTATTTTTATTTTTATTTCATTTTCTTTCATTTTTCTTTCATTTTTTTTTTTTTATTTAATTAAGGCTTATTAATAATGCATGTATTCTTTCATTAAAAAATGGTTTTTAAGTTTATGCAATGGTTTTAATGATTTTAACTAATAAGATAGCAACAAATTACTTTTACTGATTTAAACGAAAATTTCATTTGACATAAATTTTATGAAAGAATATGAAAAATTTATTACCATTGCATCTGTACACTAAATCTGACCATATAATGGCTTCTTGAGAGAAACAGAAAACACCCAATCTTCCTCCTTTCAGTTGACTGTCATATATGTTACCAGAATCGGCCACCAGATTTTCTCCTTCGAAGATTCTCAATCTATTGAGAGAGAAAAAATAGTATAAATATACATGGCAAATCTGTTCTGCTTTAAAATACTATATTTAAGGAAATTGCTTTTCTTATTAAACAAAATTTAAAAATGATTTAAATATTTTAGGAAAAAAGAGGATGTTAAAAACAATTAAATTTTAAATTATTTTATTAAAAGCATTTCATTATATTATAATTAATTTCCATTGAAAAAATATTGGTTGCCTGTGCTTGCAAGCAACTTATTGAGCTAAATATATATACATATATATACTGCTTAAAAAGATGATTTTCCAATTTTGCACAGAAATCGTATATGAGGGAAATTTTCAAAAGTTTATATGGAATTAAAAGGAAATTGCACACAGAATGAGGAATTATTGATTTTATTCCAGTTATATATATCACAAAAAATACACATGTTAATGTTTGTTAATGAATAATAATAAAAAATTATTTTTACGGTTTTCCATTGTTGAAAACAATGCTACAGTCTTGAGAGGCAAAAACTAAACGAAATTATAAAAAAAAGGATGGTTTATTCAGAACTGAAAAAAGGGCGTTTTCCAATTATTGAACTGTTGGGAGGTTCGATATGAAATTTTTGCCCTAAACATTCTGAACGTTGAGCCTTTGGATGAAAAAGGGTAGAGGGGAAAATGCCGCAAGCCAGGTAGGGCGTGTCTGTATTAAAATTAATTGTCCTATATTAAAATTATAATATCTAATAAATTATTATATTAAATATTAATATTAGTATTATTATACTAAATTATTTATTTAATAAAATTATTATATTAATTATTGTCGATTATCAAATTTAATACAACTTTAATTGCTGCAATATAAGAGTATGGACTAAATAAAAAAAGTCGAATTCTTTTAAGCCATTATATAGTCGTTATCTAAACAATAAAGTTATATAAACTATAAAATATTATATTAAATATCAATATCATTATTATTATATTAAATTATTAATTTAAAAAATTATTATAATAATTATTGTCCAGTATTAAATTTAATACAACTTTAATAGCTGCAAGATAAGAATATAGATTGAATAAAAAATTTCGAATTCTTAAAAGCCGTTATATAGTCGTTATATAAATTATAAAGTCGTTATCTAAGCTGCGAAGTTATATAAACTATAAAGCCGTTATATAAACTATGAAGAGTTTTTTTTAAAGGGTGAATAATATTAAATCAGATTAATAATCGCTTAAATTTATTAGTATTTCAATTTCATTGTTTTACACATCTTCAAAATGATATGTAACGGTCCAAAACTATTACTATGATGGACTTTTAAATAAATTTATTACATAAAATCTCATTTTCTATTTTCGTTTTATGTTAAATTTTCATTTTATTTATTTTATCTAAAAGCCATGCTTTACATTATTAGTTAAAGTACTAGCACAAAATTCTGAATAGATTATTTAAGCAATTTCAAATTTGCATTCAAAGTTTTAATTAACATTTAATGATCATACAAATGAATTTATTTTAATTTCCATAAATTAATGTATCTAAAACATGGATAGGAAAAAGAATGTAGAATATTCCATTGACTTAGCGTGTTTAGAAAGAGAATAATTTACTGATAGTTGTTTTCTCATTATTTTCCCGTTAGTGTTTTATCATTGTAGTTCATCTTTTTATTTATTTATTTATTTTTTTTTTTTCAAAAAAAGACTTGTAGGAATTCGACTTTTTTATTCAGTAATTGCTATAATATTAATGCCAGATTACAAGATTTTGTGGAAGACGAATTAATCCAAAGGAGTAATTTAAAATTTAATTAAAGATCCATGAAATTTCCCAATATAAACATACAGTAGATTTAAAAACCTTTAATTAGTTTTCCGTTTTGGTATTAGATTAAAGGAACCTGCTGCAATAAAGTTTGTTATTTTTCAACGATTGATTTTTTTTTCTCCTATGATTTTTTTTTCATTTTATTTTTGAATTAAGAAAATTCTATGAATACAAATGACATTTTATCTCTGGGATGTAGGAATTAAGTGTTCTTAATTGCATTTATACGGACACAAACTTTTAATTTAAGAATTTTAGTTCATTTTTAGTATCTTTTTATTTTAAATTTTGTTTTCTTTGATTTCATTTTCTGAGATATTTTCTCTTTTTTTAAAAATTACTAATTACATTTATTTTTCAAGAGTCGGTAAGCGTTATTAGTGAAAACAACTTTAACTTTTATAAAATAGGGATTAGTAATGTTCTTTTTTTTTTTTGGAAAACGTTTCTGATTAATTATTTATTTATTCATTTTTTTGTAGCAAGTGATAAAAATTTGCTTTTTTTCTTCAAAATAAATTACAACAAAAATATATTTAATAAAATAATGATTAATTTTAAATTGTTAAAATCTGAAACATTTACGAAACTTTGTAACAATAATTTCATAGTTTCATAAAAGAAATTGATAATCTGAAACTGTTTGTGTTTAAATTTCCAAATTAGAGGAGCTCTATCTGAAACCAAATAAGCAAGTTGCAAAGTAGAAACCAAGAGTTTCAGCGTCATGATAAATCTGTAGGTTGAAAAGTCTCTTTATTGTGCCTGAGGATGAGGGTTAGAATATTCGATTCGCTCTAATTTATCATAATCGATGTATCGATAATACCATAATCCATGCAGGTACTTGGATGCAACAAACTTCTTGTTTTGTATGTTAGTAATGCTTATCTGTTATTTACTTGCCTTTCTGTCTCTCATTACTATCACGAATCAGTAAAAAAAGGCATGAATAGAATGAATGTGTTTTATAAGATATCTCAGTACGAGATTCACAAATTTCTAAGAGTGGTAGGTAGATCTAGATAACTTGCAATAACTGTTGCTAGCAGTGCAATGTTCAGTAGGTGATAGAAGAGTGTAAAGAAACAAGCGTCTTTACAGTAGCAATGCATACATGGCCATCCAATTGGAGAAAGGCACCTTAAAAAGAACAAAAATGTCTGACAGTTGGAAATGTAAAAGCCATTGAAATTAATGATCAGATGAAAGGGAAATATACGCATGGTTGTCACAGCAACCGATATTTGAGAGGAGTAGAAAATTAAAAAATGGGGCGTCTCCGTGAAAGATTCTTCTCAACTATTGATTTGTTTTCGCTGTGTTTATATTTCCACTGAATAGCTGGTAGAATTGTACACGATTAATTATGAAAACCAATCAGGCACTATTCATATTCATCATTATTTTCTTATAGAAAAAATAGGCACCTTCTAAGTATACACAATTTGTTTTGAATATGAGGCATGATTATATAGAAAATTCATCGCAACGTATTTCACTTTTACTGAATAAATTTTTTCTAAAAACTTTTTTTAAAGATTTTTATGTGACGGATCCTCATAAAACAATGTGGATCATTCGAATCCTCCATCTATGTTGCTGCGTACTAAGAACAAGATATTTTAATTTCATGAAATTGAAAAATAAATTTCCATACCTAATGAGACCGATTTTTGGTCTGTGGAAAAGCAACCACCTGTATGCAACTTTTTCTCTCCAACCAGCGTTCTTAGGATCTCTCCACAGAAGACGAACCTGGAAACATTTGAATTTTTAATAAATTCCATAAGCAGAAGGTTGGTCAAAATCAATTTTTTAAAAATTATATATATATATTTCAAATACTGTTGAGTTAGACGTAACTTCAGTTTTAAAATCTTTGAAGATTCTAATTAACTCTTTTTTCAGATCAAAATGGTATGCTTCGAGCATGCATGCTCTTTTTTATGGTTAAAGCATTAAATGAATCCGAAACATTGCGCTTACAGAGAAAAAAAAGCATAACTAATTATTGTGTTCCTAAGCTGATTTATTTTAATAAAATTTGTTTTTTAAATGCTTTTTTTTATTTGATGATCGAATATATTAAATTTTGTCAAAGCTACATTTCAAAGAATGATTTTTCAGAAAATATTTTTTATTACTGATATTGAAAAACTTCAATACCAAAAAAAAATAATAGTTAATTTTTCGTTATAAACATTTTATTATTTAACTAGATTTAACTCAATTAATAAAAAAGCAATAAAATATTTATATCGAAAAATTAACCACGCGTGTTTAATAAATGTTTGTGTATAATGAATAACTAAACAACTTCCTGAATTCATATACTTCAAATTATTGAAAAAATAAAATAAAAATAAAAATTTCATTATTTTAAATTTTATGTTTTACCACAAAAAAAATATGTGGCATGTTATAAGCAGGGATGTTACATGAAATTACACGTTAAATTCTGTAATGTTCGAAAGGATACAAATATGCGATATCTACATTATTATATCTAAATATTTTACAAAAACCACATTATTTTAAATTTTATATTTTACCAGAAAAATAATAGCACACATGTTATATAGAAAAATCTATAAAAAAATTGCCTTTCTGATTAGCCTTATTTCAAAGTACTGGACATGTGTTTAACAACCTGTATTTGGATAATCGAAAATGAAGCCAGAAAGCTTCCATGTCTATGTTGAGAATTTACACCATAAATTTTGTAATGTTCTAAAGAATATAAATATGAGATATCTACATTATTATTATATCTAGTTATATTTCAAAATATACATTATTTTAAACTTTATATATATTTCTTTTTTTTTTAATTTTATAATTTTAATGCATGTTATGTAGAAAAATAAAATGACTTTCTGCTCAGCCTTATTTCAAAGTTGGGACATGTGTTTAATAAACAAGCCTGTACTTGACACGCTGACAATACCAGAAAGCTTCCATATCTATGTTTGGAATTTATACAATAAATTCTGTAATGTTCGAAAGGATACATAATGAAGATATCTCATATTTATCTTCATTATTATTTTATCTAATTATATTTCAATATCTATATTATTTTATCACAAAAATAATATTACGTATGTTATATAGAAAAATCTATAAAAGAAATTGCCTTTCTGATCAGCCTTATTTCAAAGTACGGACATGCGTTATAATACATAATAATATAGTAATAACACATAATAAATAAGCCTGTACTTGGATAATCGAAATTGATACCGGAAAGCTTCCATGCCTATGTCGAGAATTTACACAATAAATTATTTAATGATCGAAAGGATACTAATATGAGATACTCGGGATGATAAGTTAAGGGTTTAATAATTTTCCAAAGTAATCAATCCAATATCCGTGATATGAACGACAACTGTACCTGATTTGGAGTATCTCCAGTGTGCCAGAGAGCGTTTCGCATCATCTGTCCCGGACCTGTAGCCGATGAAACCAATTTCAGCTGAATTCCAGGTTCGGCCACTGCTCTGAAAGGCATAGCTTGCCAATAGGTTTGAGTCTTCTTTTTCCACATGACGGTGTAGAAATGCGAATTGTCTTGATAACTGTTCAAAAAATAAGTAACAACATCAGAAAAAATACATGTAACTTAAATTTGATGGAAAGAAATACGATTAGATCACAACATGAAATCAACTACTGGAAATAAACACTATTGTGGCGTTTAATTTGTAATCTAATTTTTGGACTATGTAAAACAATATGCATGGTTTGATGAAAATACTTAATAAAAAATTATTGTTTTTGAATAAATAATCACTTTGGTACTTTTTAAAAGCAAATATATGGCATAAAATTTATTTGAATATATCTAATTCGTAAATATAAAATAGGGCCAGAATGGCCGAGTGACTGTCGTTATGTGCCACAGGTTTCGGTTCCAACCACGAGGGTGCAATGGATGTTTATAGTGGTTCTGAATTCACTTTAAGCAGTAGGTCTCGGTCTAATACAACTGTAGAGCGTTGTGCGTAGGACTGACAATCCTACCCCGTAAAAATAGTCAGCGTCACGGAGCCAAGTTAAACTTCTACCTACGTGTGCTCCATTACAACAGAAGTTGCAGTTTTGCACAACCTTTTCCCTTCAACCATAAGACC
Source organism: Caerostris darwini (assembly GCA_021605075.1). NCBI lineage: Eukaryota > Metazoa > Arthropoda > Arachnida > Araneae > Araneidae > Caerostris > Caerostris darwini. The sequence continues at coordinate 68,581 of BPLQ01007204.1, read as the reverse complement.
ACACGTACACTTGGTCTAGACGTCTATCAAGCTGGATAAGAAACAGCAACAACAATGTATATAGAATAAAATTTACATAGCTGAAGAATATTATTTTGAGGATTTATAAAATTAATAATATTTAAATGAATATTTTAAAAAATGAAAGCACATATTTTTATTTTACTCAAAAAAATCTCTTACGACCTAGATTAATTTCATTATTATTCTGCATCTAAATATATATCGTTTATCAGTCAAGGTGAAAATATCATTAAAAATATGCGATATTTTTCTATACGTATTTTTTTTTCTTACAAACTGGGAGATTTTTTGTTTCATTTTCCATCAGAATAAATATGAGTGTATTTAAAATTCCTGGTATCCTTTAAAATATTTAGTATCCCTTTAATATTCCAGTATATACAAGTCTATATGAAATTACTTAAATATCCATAGACTCAGTGTATCTACAGATAGTAATAAACATTTTTTATTTTATATATTATATTTATTACATTTTTTTATTTATTTTTATAGTATACAAAAAAAGTTCAGCACTGTAATTTACATTGTCCAGAGCTAATATTATGGATTAATTAATCATGGGTCAAAGCCGTCTGCCTATTCGCAAATTACGAGACAGGAGATGCTTTTCTTTTTACAATGTAGGGTTGTCAGCCCTACATCATACAGTCGTATTAGACCATGGGACTTGCTGGCTGAGTGACTAGAGTTCTTGTACGCGGTGCCCCAAGCTTAGGTTTCGAGTCCCGCTAGTGCCATGGATTCTTGTAGTGGATCGGAATCCACTTTAAACCGTAGGTCCCTGTCCAATATGACTATAGAGAGTTGGGAATAGAGCTGACAACCCTACCCTGTAAAAAGTAAAGCATCTCCTGTTTCGGAATCTGGAAGAAGGCCTTGGCCCACCATGGGGTTGTCATGTCATTGAAGAAGAATTATAGCATTAGTGGAATATATGATTAGTTATCATTAAAAAGAATTATCTGTATCTTTACATAAATTCTAAAGATACTTCTTTAATATTTTTTTAGAAAAAACTTGAGATTATTCTACAAGTGAACAACTTTTAAATCAAAGTAAATGTATTAAAACTTTATTAATAAGCTATAAGAATTAGAAATAGTAAAATATTATAGCTTAAAATATCTTATTCAAATTTTCATCTGTTTGAAATCATTTGATATCGATATTATTATGATAAAAGAATACAAAATTTTAATAAAGAACTAACATCCACTTTAGTCAACCATTTTCTTGGAATTCTTTTATAAATTTGTAATTGCTAATTTTCGAATTCGTTTGCATATAACAAGTTAAAAAATAACGATAATTAGTTTTTAAAAAGCATTAGAACTAGATTCTTAGAAACGCTTTTCAAACGAGAGAATTAATTACGAATTAGCGTTAAATTATCGAAGCAAATTAAATTATTAATTAAAAAGAATTAGTTATTAAAATTATTAATTAATTTGAAATTTTTATTAAGCTACATCTTCCACACACAATAAATGTTAAATATAATCAGGGTATTGATATTTGAATTACCTGAAGACAAATCCTACATAGTCATCATCTATCTCAGTGTCTACAAAGAAAGTGCCTTCAAAGTCTACTCCTCCAAAGGCGTGGAATCCTAAAAATGGAAAATTGGAATATAATTTTATTATACTATTAAAGAATAATTTAATTGATTATATCAGAAAATATGAAAATGTCTGTGTGTAAATAGGAGCTCAATAAAGACGTTTTATCAAAACTATTTTTAAAACTCTTAGAGTTGAAAAAGGAGAATTTGCATTTTAAATCGATAATACTTAATAATTACTTTCATGGTGCCAATTTTATCGTTTGGTCATATAGTTATCATTTGTCTAGAAAGAGTTTTTCAAAAATTTGTTTCCAGAAGTATTTAAAATCATAGATTTAATATTTGCTATTGTAGCTTTTTTCCAAGGGAAGAGATATAGCATTTCTGTTACCAGGAGAAAGGAATATATGTTCTTTAACAAGTGCATAATAACCAACTATCACTCAAATCTGACAGCAGATGAGAAGTATTGTGGATATTTATATTACATGCAATTAGTGCTTTGTACTAATGAGAACAATGTGTCACTCAAATCTGATAGCAGATAATCAGTGTCATGGATAATGAGACATCATGAAATTAATGATTGTCTGTTCGACCTTCATAAGTCAAAACAATTACAGATGGGATATGGACTATGAATTGAATTGTTACATCGTGATGGTTATAGACCATGAGTTAAGGAAGTGCCGACTCCATTGAGAAGAGAGGGAAGCTGACCTCCCTCGGGGTTTCGTTCATCGGAGGTTTTTAGAGAAGAAGAAGGAGAGACTTCTGCGACGAGTCGACAACAAATGATTGGTTTCTCTTTTTCTGAAAGTGATTGAAAAGAGCGGGGATTTCACCTGTTTACAAAGTGAGCTCCTTGTAGTTTCATGTATCAAGCAGTGTAATAATTAAGATCTGGGAAAATAGATCATGGCAATAGACAGATATCTGAAAATCTCCTTCCTTGGAATGAACTACACTTGTGAATCAATTGATATCTTTAATTTTTTTTTTTTTTTTTTTTTTTCTATTTATTTATTTATTTTTTTTAGTAAATAATAATTTGTAAATAAGCATTATATATATATATATATATATATATATATATATATATATATATATATATATGTGAATTCTAAAAGCTTGATTTATTTTGGTAATCCGTTACAAAGGTTAGCTACATGTCCTAGAAAAAAATGTTTCATGTTAACAACATTGTTTAAAATATCGTATAAAAAATTCTTGCTTAGAGTGTAAAACATAGTAAATGTTTATTCCATGAATTTTTTTAAAAAAATAAATAAATTATACAGATCAGAGTTAACATAAAATAAAAATATATTCTTTCTGTCCATGTTTGAAGAAAATATATTTTTTATTAAAAATTATTTGCATTTTGTGTATTTTTAGGTCACTTGAATAGAAAAACCTCGATATAAAAAACAATTAATTACAAAACGGAGGCGTTTCAGAGATTATATAAATATAGATTAGTTATGTATAAGATTATATAAATATAGTTAGCTGTGTATACGCTGTCAGACACCATACCTCAAGAAGCGCTTAAAGGCAGGGAGGTTTCCGTCACAGTGGCTCCAGCTACTCGAGCTGTTACAATTTGTTATCTTTGAAAGTCTGTGAAGTTTGACGTTACATTCTACGTTTATACATTACATTATACGTTCCTGACAAAAATCCATGACCTATACAATTTTACTAAAGCTACTTCACTCTACCATGATATATACTTTATATATTTAAAAAAAATGGTGGCTAAGATTACATTTTAATGCTTACTTAGCGCATTCTTAGAAGTCACTTTTATTCACAGGTGATTCCATATATATATATATATATAACGCACTGAAATATAAACTATTTTTAAATTATTTTCATTTGGTTTCTCTGATTTCTTCCGGGTTTTACGAATTTCTGCGACAGAGCGTTTTAACATCGTGTCATATTATATATATTTTAATGTTTATACCCTACTTTTATCTGCCAATTCAGTTTTTGAGGATTTAAGCAATTTCTAAGAGGTTTTGCACTGCGAATACCATGATGGTTTTGTTATACAACGCGGCTTTTCTCGTTGAAAATGATCATTAATGAAAATGATCATTAATTTAATTAAATGATCTAATTTCTCCCTTTTGTTCCCATTTGCTTCTTTTAGTTCTTCTTTGGTTTATATATATATATATATATATATGGTTTATTATATATGCATATAATTTATTATCTAAATATGCAGTGGTAATGTCTAGTTTAATAAATAGTAATATTTTAGATTTATGCTTGAATGAAATACATTTAATAGGTGAAATGGAGTATATTCATATCAAATTATGAAATTTTAAGTATATCTTCCATTTAGAATATCTTGATGAATCATACCCCATTCATGGTAACATTTAATAAACATGCATCTAACAATACTCACCAGTTATTTCTCAGTTCGTTAAGTATTTACTCACAACAACAATGGACTTACCCACAGCCAAGCCAGGATCGCTGTTCATCGTCTGGACGATTTCAGCTCCCTGCAGGGCGAAAGAGAAATAACATCTCATTAACGAAACGAAAACATCCATGTCTCGTTATTTTGGAAGATAATGATTCGCTTCGAACGAACTCCGAGTTGTTTCCAAGGGGGATCTCAAAAGAAGTCCCTTATTGTGCATATTTGTTTTACTCTCGAGTAACTGTCCAAACATTTGTATTAGTTATAAGTGTGTGCAGTTTTCCTGAGGGAACGAAATAATTTCTTTGTGAAGAATTAAATAATAAATTATTTAAATGATTAATGATGCGCCGGACTGTTTATTGAAGAAAAATTAAATTTATTCAGTTCAGTAGAGCCTCATGGATAACGCGTTAGGGCTTCCGAAATGGGAGAGCTCAGTTCAAAACCTTGACTAACGAAGGAACAAAAGTTCATGTCTTAACGATGAAAATGGGAAGTGATGCTCATGAAAATGAGGATGTTTATTTCAAATTGTATTTAGTATTTTATTCTTGTAGTTCATAACGTGCTCTTTGTCGTATATCACAGTACCATTACTCACCTGCCGTATCAGTATCTATTACATACAAATGATCTTTGATAAAATGTCCAATAATTAAAATTATTTAGCTTCACATCATTATTAATGTTGCCCTATTCATAGATCATTGTTGCAAGCATTTATAGTATGAGGCAAAAGTTCGATTCGCGTATGTAGCTTGCTTACAAACATCGCTAAAAAAACGAGTAGACGCATTAGCCAAAGCGGTGGGAAATTTTTCATCAATAAATTTTGGAGACAGCCAGAAAATTGTTCGTCACCATATTTCACCATTAGCTACTCATCATTATCAGTATTGTCCTATTCTTAAATCAATGTTAGAAACTGCTAACATTGGAGCCAACAAGATTCTGATTCGCTTTTGTAGCATCCTTACATTCATGGCTAAAAATGAGTAGACGACTTTGCCAAAGTCGTGGAGAAGTTGACGTCAATGAATTTTGCAGACAGCTAGATAATTTTTTTCACCATATGATATGCAAATACTGGGCATACCTTTCTGAAAATCTGTCATTATTTTTCTCGTATATTGTATGGCTATTATAGTGGTTAAGAGTGAATGATGACTAAATTAATAATAATAAAGATTTTGAAAAGTAAAATGTAGTATAGAGATAAGTTTAAAAATAGATGGAAATAGATGTAGTATAATACATGTCCCCATATCACAACTGAAATTTCAGCATCAATTCAATTTGGAGATATTTCAGGAATAGAAATGCAGCGATGGCTTTATTTAGACGTTTACGAGCTGTCATGACTGTTTACGTGACCACCTTTAGAGAACTGGAGTGGTGGATTCCCCAAACTGTGTTTTGTGCGATTGTAGTCAGCCTATGACTTTTCAACATTTAAATAATCGTAATGCGCTTTCTCGGTATGAGGACATGGTCAAAATTACTGAGAGAACCCGGGAACTTAATGGCTTAAGCGCCAATGTTTGTCATTTGTAAAATAAAATAAATAAAAAATATTTTAGAAAACCATTTTCCAGAAATATTGACAATAAAATCAACTTGGCGTTGGTATTTTTATTCACAAAAATCAGAGTTTCTGATACTTAATCGGTTCTAATGAAATCAATGCTTTTTGCATTGGGAAAAAGGTATATAATAGTTAAAGAATTTTTCACTATGTGGATTACCTGGTTATAAATAATCCAATGGGGATCAATTTGAGAATCTCCTTCAGGATCAAGTACGACAGTTTGATAAGCTCTGAAATCAGTGGCATACACCATCCTATTGTCCGGGCATACATCTTCCTCGTCTATTGTACCATCACCGTCAAAATCTTTCTTGCAAGCATCTCCGACTCCAGTACCTGAAGAATTTAATAAACAAATCTTGTAAAGATTATTTGCTTTTAAAGTTCATTAATTATGTAATAATTTAAAGTAAGATATTTCAACTAGTATATAAATATAAAATTTAATGAAAACTCCCCAGTCTTAAAATGTAGTAATATGTTTTTATACTTACGGTTGGTATCCTTTTGATCAGGATTAGGAACCAAAGGACAGTTGTCAACATTATCTGGATGACCATCATTATCTTTATCATTATCACAAACATCACCTAGAATGGAAATTTAAATTTAATATTTAGAAACCATAAAATTTAGTTGGGATTTAGAAAAATTTCAAATCACGCAATACTTTAATTTCAAATGCTTAATGTGCTCTCAATAGCAGATAATTATTTTCAGAAAATAATGAATAATTTAAAGAATATTATAATATTTTAATAACAATAATTAATAGAAATAAAAGAATATTATAAATAATGGATTGAATTTACCTTTCCCATCTCCATCAGTATCTAGTTGATCACTGTTAGGAATGTCTGGACAATTGTCTACATTATTTTGAATACCATCAGAATCACTATGAAAAGCAATTTAATAACTATAATGCACATTATGAAATTTTAAAAATCGCATTGTTTTAAATTTTACAACAATTTAAAAGTAATAAATTAGTATTTAACTTTTCATGCCTTAAATTACAAACTTGAAGAAGGCAATTTACGATTTTAAAAATTGTTTGCTTTTTAAGAATCTTATATGATTTTGATTATTTATTTCTTGATGAAAGTACTTACTTGTCCAAGTTATTGTCACAAGCATCTCCAACTAAATCTTTATCGAGATCAGTCTAAAAAAATCAGTAAAATAAAATGAATATAAATTCGACAAGTACAATATATTAAAAACCAATACGTTAAAAAGAAGATCCAATAATTTTTTTTTTATTTTGTTATATTTAATTTCACTTATTTTTAATTGGTTGAAAACAATTTCTTTAGAAAAATACAAAAATGGATTCCAAACATATATTCAACTATAAAGCCATCATTTATTCATAGAAGCACCATAAATGCATCACCAAAAAATTAAATAAAAGTTGTTTGTTAAAGAATGAAAACAGATTGAACTTAAACAATTACGAATTTTACAACGAATTTTAGGTTTTGAATGTTTCAATGCAATTATAAAGAGGAGGCATTTTTAAAAATCCAATATAAAACTCTATGGATTCTATACTTTGATCCTTTATTTTATCTCTATTCTATTTTGGTCCTTTATAATGAAACATCACTTAATTTAAATCTAAAATATTTCACCTTTTTACATGAATCTTTGACATTTATCGTACATGAATAAGTACTTTTGTTTAATCAAAAAACTAAAAATAAGTTGTCTACTTGATTAATTTTATTTTTAACTTTATAATGATGTTTTGTATTACTTTGAATGCATTTAATACAACCAAAAAATTGTGACTTATTCTCAGACCAAAATCATATTTTTTAACAATATGTATTAAAATACATGTTTTCTTTTCAAAAATACAAAATACGGTTATAAATTCATGTTAATTAAATAGAAATGAAGGATTTTAAAATGTCAACAAAATATGATAAATAAAAATTCATTAAATCAGTTTCCAATTATGTTAATTGACTGTTCAAAATGAAAAAACACTGAAGATTTTAAACCGATGGCTGTTTTATTATTTTTTTTTTTTGTAATTTAAAAAGCATTTAAAATTTTTTTGTCATTTTCAGAATATTTGAGAATTTTTCCTATTATTAAATTTTTTTTTCAATATTTATGTTATTTAGTATTTATTTAAACAGTTGCAAATATAGCCAGGCTTATCAAAATCGAATTTTCATTTAATCCAGTAATTTTAAAACTTTCAAACCCATGTAAAAGCAATGTGTTAAGTTTAACAATGGATTAATTTAAAATTGCATTTAACTACAATAATAAGTACTAAATTAAAAATAAGTAAGTTAATGATATTTTTCTTAGGATCATATTAACTAAGATCACCATCATCAGAATTTCAATACAGTTAATTTTATTGTATCTTTAATTGAAATGTGAATCAATCTCAATATTGCTAATAATATCCAACCAATCCTTTTTTAAATATTTTTTACAATGGCGGAGAGTACAGCACATATAAACAAATACAACAAAGAAAGAACAAAAAACATCAAAACACAGTAGAAGAAGTCATCATCTCAAGTGCTCTCTGGCGCACCAATATCTAGCAATCTCGGAGTAAGTTCCAAAGAGTGTCTTGCAACATTGCAAGATACTCCACGGAACTGACTATTTCTGTGTGTTTTCTATCCATAGGATCTTTCAAGCCACAAAGACGACAGTAGGAATGGTCATATACACCTATACGATATAAGTGTTCATCTAGACGTCATGTCCTGTTATAAGTCTGAAAAGAGCTACTGCATTTCGGCGAGGCTTGTCTGGTATTGTATCTAGCACTGTCTCACTCCCTTTTTTACACTTTATAAAATATAACCAGTCTTAAAATCTCTTCCCCCTTTTCAAAGTTGTTATAATGCCATGTATTACCTATTATGCTCTTAGTCTGGATAACTGATAACAGCCACATCTAATTTAGTCTGGATAATTGATACAGCCAATTCCCGGATCAAAGTCAAACTAATCAAAGCACTGAATGCGTGCAAAAATTGATTTTTAGATTTTTGTTTTTTTGTTTTTTTGTTTTTTCTTGTTTTCAGCAAATAAAATGAGATTAATAAATTTAAATACCTTTATTAAAAAAAATATGTATTAAACATTTTTTGTCTCTAAAACTTGACTAATGTTTCTAAATTTTTTAAAACTTTTTATTCTATATTTTAACTATTTATTTATTGTTTATTTATTTATTTTTTGGTTTCATAAATTTTTTTCGTAGAATCGAACTACTGCATTGTTTATCACTCCGAGAATTGTTAAGCTATGTTTGATGTAAGGATTAACTTTCATTTATTCCAGTTTGTATTGACCTTTTTTTCATTTTTCAAACTGATCATTCGTCCATTCTTTTGCCACTGACTATGTCAGCAAATAATGCATCCTCTTCTTGAAGTTTGATTATGTCGAGATTTTTTTTTCTTCGAAACTGAACAATTTATATTTCTTTGTAACTCTTTCTTTAACAAGACACTTTCACGTTTCTTTCTGCGTTTATTTTTTTAATGAGGTTAAAATCTAATTACCACAAATCATTTTTATTGCATATTAACATGTCGAGAGGATAACAGAAGTCAATTGATTTTTAAAGTTCACAACTCTCCACTGCTTAACTTCTCGTACATACCTTGCAAATTAAGGCGTTGAAAATGGTGCTAATGAAATATAACACATTCATATTTTCGCTGGGTTAAAGTAAATAAATTCATATTATGGGAATTTAAATAATATAGAACTTAAATTTTTTCAGAATTGGTGCCGGACTATTTTAAGCTGAATTTATAATCAGACATTATTATTGTGATATATTTTAATAATCTTACTATTGTTTTCCATGTAATCTTAAGCATTTAAAAAATAAAAGGTCTTTAAACTATTTTACTGCAATTTAATATAAATTTTTATAATTAACATTTAATAAAATTAAATGTCATTATAAGCATTATATTTTATGAGCTGTAAATTTGGAGATTAGTTTAGAAATACTTAATTAAAATATTAAATTTTTATTAGTGTTTTTTAATATAATACCGAATATTATCAGTAGTTTTTTATATAATACTGAAAATAATTTTTCTTCATTAAACATTAAATTTAAAATTAATTTTATTTCGTTTATATTTTGAACTTAATATTTTTTTCGTAAATAATTAAAGGATTTAGTTTATAAATCGTAAGCAATCTTTCTGACAAAAAATAATTTTTTTATATACTTAATTAATTTTTTATGATATCTTTTAAGTATATTATATTTATAATATTTTTTTCTAATACATTAATAAACAGTTACTATAAAAAAACGTTCTAAAGTACTTCAAAGAAATTCTAAAGGAAAAAAGATGCTAATGTTATATTTGCTTTTTTTTAATTGTTATTTTTTTTTTATTAAAAGCTTTCGGTCACAACGGGACTAATCAAAAACAACATAAAAATGAGCCAGACTAAACATTACTTTTTCGGAGTTTTTTTTTTTTTTTTTTTTTTTGCCGTATTCAATTTTAAAAGACTGTAAATGATTATAAATACAATATAAATATAGATTTACGAAATTGCTTTCGTCAATTAAAAGCTTAAATAATAAAAAATGTAAACATTTTTTAATTTGTTTTTTTGTGATTTGTATCTTTTTTTTTTTTTTTTCCTATCATAAAAAATACTCAGCAAATTCAATGAAATACGATTAAGATAATTACGTTTAATCATGGTGTTATTATAGTGCTTTATATTGCCATGGCAATTTTTTTATTAATTATTTTTCTTGTTCTTTATTCTCTAATGATTACCAAATTATTAGAGAAAAGTATTCTTCTCTAATAAGAGAATAATTCATTGTTATGGGTAAAAATTAACGTAAGGGAGGGAAAGGATGTAATAGTTATAATAAACTATTTTTAACAAATAAATTTATCAGATCTAAGTTTTGGTAAAACAGCATTTGAATAAAATTTATAAAATTGAAAAATATCTATAAAAATTCATGTATGGATGAAAAGAAAATGCTATCATAGTTATATTTTTAATCAGTACCTTTGGAAAATAGCGTATTTGTAAAGAGAAGACTATAAATGAAATTTGAAAATATCCTCAAAAATTAATTAATTTTTTAAATTTTATTTCATAAGGAAGATAAAGATTTTAAGTATTTTGTAGTTTTCTTCACACATTTAAGTGGCTTGAACGAGTTTGCAGTGTATTTCTGTGCCCAAAGCACTCGCTCCACATTGATATTCGGAAAAGTTCGTTCTCGTTTTGAAATAATGGAAACGGAATATGGCGTTATCATCAATGTCTCGATGCAATATGAGTGGTTTGATTATCCAGATGAGAATTTATTTCTCCGTTGATTTATTTTCTATTTATCGTCTGGATATCGAAAGAACTACAACTTTATGTTTCTATGTAGCTTTAGTTTTTCATCAGTTTATTTTTATATTTTTGTACAGTTTACCATTATAATTAGAGAAATAGGCCGATTGGGAAAATAAAAAATATTAACTTAAGCAGATCCCTGACACACCAGTGTTAAATATTCCAAGGGGAACTTTGAACACACACTGTTTTCCACTGGAAAAGTTAACCTTTTAGTGTAAGGTAATTGAAAAATGTTGTTTACTATTGAAGAATGGGCCACATTTTTTATACAAGCATTAAAAAAGAGCTCTTAACATAAATAACGATCAATATAATTTTCAATATTGCTTTGGTTTATTGCTAAACTTACTTGACTTGGGTTTGCAACGAAGGGACAATTGTCACAAACGTCACCTAGTCCATCTCCATCACTGTCTCGTTGATCGGGATTGGTTACGCGTGGACAGTTGTCGTGTGGATCATTGAAACCTGAAAAATAAAGAACAGAAATAAATTAATTTACGTTAAAAGATTAAAATATTCATGCAATTATTTAAAACCATCAACCAGAGTTATGGCTGCCATTTAATCTTTAGTTTGTTCCATATCGTTATATTATTATAACAGTTATTTTGCTGTGTCAATATCGTGTTTGCTATCGAAACGATAATTTAACAAAAAAGTTTAATTACTTCACTAATTTAACTATTAAAGTTTGATTACTTACAAAAGTTTAATTACTAACTCACTAATAAAAAAAGTTTTATTAATTATTGACTTTATAAAAGTTTAATTACTAACTCACTGATTAATTGACAAATAGTTTGTCAGTTACTTAACATAATAGGTTTCACATTTCAAATCTGCGATTTAGCAAAGAATTTTTTAAATGTATATTTTCTTTATGAGAGTAAGTATACATGATTTAAATAAAGGCAAGTAAATATATATCTATATATGTATATATATATATATTACTTAACTATTATAAGCAATATATTATTATTAATAAGTTTTTCAAATGGAGTTAATGTATTGTCAAATAGGGTCGTGATGGCTGAATGACTAGCTCTAAGGAGTCACAGGTCTCGGGTTCGAGTCCCGACGGTGTCATGGATGTTTGCAGTGGTTCGTAATCCACTAATCCACTTTAAAATTTAGGTTCAGGTTTAATATGAATGTAGAGCGTAGGGCTGACAACTCTACACAGTCGACATCTCTTGTCTCGGAACCTGCCAGGAGACAGATAGCCTTGACCCACTATAGGCTATAGTGGCAAGGAATTAATTTGTTATATATTAGTAAAATATATAACAAACTACAGAAATAACTATGCTAAAAAACTTATATATATAATAAATATATATAACAAAGTTAGACAAACTTAGTACAAACTTTTATAACAACTTAATATATAATAAACATAGATATAATAAACTTAGCATATAACCAACCTTGTATATAACAACTTAATATATAATAAAGTTAGAGATAACTATAGTAACAGAGACAGAGGAGATAATAATTGCTATATGTTAGTAAAATATTTATTTTAGGAAAAAGTATATATTTATATTATTATTTAAAAATATCTTTCATTATTTTGTTATATAATTTATTAATAATAAATTAATTTAATTATTATTAATAAATAATAATAACATAATAATTAAAGATATCATTAAATAATAATATAATTGATTAAATAATAATATTATTATTTAATAATATCTTTATTTTAAGTACAAAATTATATTTTATTTTGAATATAGTTGAAATAATTTAATTTCTATCGAATTTATTAATTTTCCTTTTTCGTTGTACACTGAAAATAATATGCTTTATTATATGCGGTTTTATAATAAGTTTTAATTATATTTTAATTTTAAAAATAGTATTATAGTGATAGCAAAAACAATGTTTAAAAAATTCATGAGATTAAAAATAATATCGACCAAATTATAATCTTTTGAGACAAAATAATCTAGGGTTTTCTTTTATCTCGTGAAGAAAGACAAGACTTCAATGCATTAATTAATCATCGGTTTTTCTAATCAACCAATGGCAAGCGTACTACTTCGAATTTTTAATTTTACCTTTATAGAAAAAAAAACTTTTGTAAAAAAAAAAATTGTTCTCATTACTGGACATGCAGAGTAAGTTTCGTTCTTTTATTTTTTTAGTTTTTATTTTTACTAGAAATAAGTGTTATCTCTACAACAACCAGGAAAAAAAGAAAAAAACTACCAACTCCAAAAGAAAATTACCTCTTAGAGCTCTAATTTGGTGGTTGGGACAATTTTTTTTTTAACAAAAAAAAAAAAAAATTGAAAGAGATTTCTAGAAGTAGATAAGAAAACTAAACTAGAGCGGGTTTTTTTTATGTGATAAAAAGAATTATTGGATACATATTTGAAATATAATTCGGCTTATAAAATCTAGTAATGTGATGGCATAAATTCCATGTTTCAAAAATAATGAACTTTTATTATAGTTTTTTTTTTATTTTATGAAAATAAATTCTGTCTTTTTTTTAAGCTATAATCCGCATTTTGTATAATATGATAAATATAATTTTGGGTGCACTAAAAAACAAATGAGCTCTATAAAACTTAAAAAATAAGAAAGAATTTTTTCATTATTTTTCAACACAAATATTGAAAATTCAATTTATTTTCTAACTTTGAGTAATTTTGATTTTCTATTTTATAATATTTTTTTTAAAAAGGAATAATTAAAGTATAAACTTAAAAAAATAAGGTATTATTATTATTAATATTAAGAAATACTTCAAAAAAAGTAATATAACTAATTAAATATGTTAAAAACAATTGAGAACCCAAACTATATGTTTTTATGCAAATATTTACAAAAGTTTTATAAATTAATTCCCCTGAAATGTTAAAGTTGTTGTCCATTAAACAACTTTTTTTAAGGATTCAGTAATGAAAACACAATTGAAAAAATTAATTTTCTAACAAACAATTTCTTTCAAACAAAAAGTAAATTTCATATTTACCGATAATTAAGTAATTTTGATAAAAAACGCCGAAGAAATGGAAGTCTGCTGACAATTTCTTCATGTTTTGTTTAAAGCAGCCAATTAAACAGTTCACAATTGAATTAAAAGTTTGCAACTGAAAAATAATGTTAGAGAACTATCTCTATAAAGTCTTTTAGCAATGAAAACAAAGACCTTGCTTTATGTTGGTGCTGATATTGTTTTCTTCTGTGTAATAACGTTGGTTTTTAATTATTCGAACTTTATACCATAAAAAACACTTTTGAAAAACAGGAAAAATGTATGAAATTTGTTCAATCATAGTTTATCATCAACTTAACCGCTTTTTTATCATATATATATATATTTTTTTTTTTTTTTTCAATTTTTTTTTCTATTTTGTTAAATAACTGTCGATATGAAACGAATAAAATATCAAAGCTTTCTTCGCTTTAAACAAATTTTTCCCACAATCTTTTCCCCCTCCTCCCCTTCACATTATTTTAACTGAGCCAAGATGGCCGGCAAGAACACTTCTCGTGGCAAGAGATGGACTAGCCCAACTCGTGGCTCAGTGGTTCATGCGCTGCTGGTGAGCATTAGGGCTTTGTTGTAGTTACTGCTTCAACAAACGAGGAAATTCGTTTGTAATGTTCGGCATCTTGCCTCGTTCGTCGAACTACCTGGTGGGTGTTTTCTGGGTTTTCTCCGATACTATAAGTAAATGCGGAGGGAAATTCTCCTTAAAAGTCCTGCTGGAAAACACTGCTGTCCTTCTTCAGCGACACAGAGCTAAGTCAGACTTCTGCCTAAAGGTGCTCCAACACAACAGAAGATGACCCTTTTCCCTCCACCCATGAGTAAACTACTCATGGAATATCCTTCCCACTGCAGGACACTGAGGATTAGACTGACTGTAAGGGACCGCAGTCGTTTGGTGTCATATGCAAAGATTTATCTCGATGCCACAGTAATAAGAAAGTGCGCAAAAATATTATAAAAAAACGTTTAGTGAATTTAGGTAAAAGGGAATAACTTGGATTAAGAAAATTAGTTTCAAAGAATTATTTTTTATTTCGTGGATCAATATGCAGACTATTTGCAAGTGAATAAGAATTTGATACGTGCTGAAGTCAATGTCAGTCAGTCTGAAAGAATCCTTAACGATTGTGTTAAAATTTCCCTGAAAGTCAGATTGCTTCATTTGGAAGTTTTCCTCCATGAATGTTTCCTTCCTTCCCAATAAAGACCAGTTAAACTTTAAAATCCTCTGTTTTGTAGGAAATATCATTGTCCAACGAAAACCTTTTAAGAAACACTTGTAATAAGCATTATCGAGTAATTTTTGAGCACTAAAAACTGTGAATGGTTGAAGCTTTTATGTAAATTTTAGTTACTTGCAAAAATAAGCTCTAAGTGTATCTCGATATACAGTATAAATTATCTTAATTTTCTTCTTTTTTTTTTTTTTTTTTTAAAGTAAATAGGCCTACCATCCTGATCTGAATCTTGATCGCACGCATCTCCTACGCCATCTCCGTCCGAATCTGTCTGGTCTGGATTAGGAATTTTAGGGCAGTTGTCACAGGCGTCACCTCTTCGATCAGGGCCGTCGATGTCGGTGTCTTCCTGTTTCGGGTTGTGAGTTAACGGACAGTTGTCCAAGGGCTGAAATATAATATGAGAAATTGAGCTAATAACACACCTTTTTGTAATAGGTTAATTTTCAAGGCACTTTATGAACATTCTCGATAAGTATTAATTTCTATTTTAAAGTGGTTTGTATTATACACTGAAGTGACAAAAGTCATGGGATAGCAATATGCAAATTTTCAGATGGCAGTAGCATCGCGTAGAACAGGTATAAATGCGCAGTGCTTTCATTTCTGTTCAAGTTATTCATGTGAAGAGGTTTTGACGTGATGATGACCGCACGACAGGAATTAACAGACTTTGAACGCGGAATGTTAGTTGGAGCTAGACGCATGGGACATGCCATTTCGGAAATCGTTAGGGAATTCAACATTCCCAGATCCACTGTGTCAAGAGTGTGCCGAGAGTATGAAATTTCAGGCATAACATCCCACCATGGACAGCGCAGTGGTCACACCGCCTGCACTTAACGACCGAGACCGGCGACGTCTGGAAAGAGTCGTAAATTCTAACAGACAAGCAACACTGCGTCAAATAACCGCAGAAATCAATGTGGGACGTACAAGGGACTTGTCTGTTAGAGCTGTGCGGAGAAATTTGGCTTTCTTGGGCCATTCCGGCAGAAGACCGACTCGAGTGCCTTTACTGACAGAACGACATCGCTTGCAGCGACTCTCGTGGGCACGTGAGCATATCGGTTGGTCCCTAGATGAATGGAAAACCGTGGCCTGGTCCGATGAGTCACGATGAGAGCTGATGGTAGAGCTGATGGTAGGGTTCGAGTGTGGCGCAGACCCCACGAAGCCATAGACCCAAACTGTCAGCAAGGCACTGTTCAAGCTGGTGTGGGCTGTTGTTTCATTGCATGGACTTGGTCCTCTGGTGCGACTGGAACGAACATTGACTGGAAATGCTTATGTTCAGCTACTTGGAGATCACTTGCAGCCATTCATGGACTTCATGTACCCAAACAACGATGGGATTTTTATGGATGACAATGCGCCATGTCACCGGGCCACAACTGTTCGCGATTGGTTTGAAGAACATTCTGGACAATTCCAACGAATGATCTGGCCACCTAGATCGCCCGACATGAATCCCATCGAGCATTTATGGGACATCATCGAGAGGTCTGTTCGTGCCCAAAATCCTGCACCATCAACGCTTTCACAATTATGGACGTCTATCGAGACAGCATGGCTCAATATTCCTGCAGAAGACTTCCAGCGACTTGTAGAGTCCATGCCACGTCTAGTTGCTGCACTTCGCCGGGCGAAAGGAGGGCCGACACGATATTAAGAGGTATCCCATGACTTTTGTCACTTCAGTGTATATTTATCTTTATAAAGCATGCGTAAAATTTTTATTTGGTCTTAAAAATAAAATAAAATTTTTTTATTTATTTAAAAAAAAAAATTCTCATCAATATAAGTAATAATATTAATGTTAAAATAATAAACATAGGAATTAGACTCCAAGCTCATATAAAAACGCATTCTTTTTACTAAACAAGGTGATTTATCATACTAATTAATTACCTATCAAGTAAAATGTAGGAAAAAACAAAGCATAGCAAATTAATCATAGAAAAAATGCAATAAAAAAAATTAGATTACTCAATTTTCCTTGCAATTTATTCATTCAGGATAATAGTATATTACAGTATTTTTATCAATATTAAAGTTATAGATTTTGATTAAGGAAAAAAAAATATCAGAAACATTTGCTTAGAATATATATATTTATCGTGTTATTAATTCTGTATTTATATATTATTAGCTTCAATTTCATCAGACAATCACATCACTGCCTACACTGATGAATTATCTGATTCAACTGTTTTGCTGCTCCCTGACTGACAAAGAATTGAGATTACTGCAAAGGCTGGAAATATTGCATCAAACTTCACAAGAGAACGACTGGCCATTCAAAAGGCACTTGAGTGCTATCTGAATCTACCTCCATCACAAGAAATGAATGGAATTACTATCTTCACTGACTCAAGGTCTGCCTTACAAGCTCTTAATAAAGGTTTTTCAATCATGATGTTGAGCATTATATCTCTTTTAGAATAAATCTATTGCTTGCACAGAATGTGTATTCTGTAATGGATCTCTACTCATGTAGATTTTGAATTTAATGAAATTGCAGATTCTTTGGCGAAGAATGCCAAAAGTCTGGATCAGACTGCTATTCCTACTTCCCTTGAAGATGCAATGCCTTGGTAAAATTTAAACATTTATAATTCCTTCTAAAATTAAAATTAAATACAAATTACTAAATGTCGATAGAAAAACAGCTACTACACTCACAAAATTAAGAATGAAGCCTCACAAAAATATGAAAATTTCTGGTGGCGTTAAAAAATAAAAAAAAAAAAAAAAAAAAATGCGGCAATTTCCCTGATGTTGAGTTTATTCCTCATCAGGTCTTTGATTACGCAGTTGTTGCAGTCGCCTGTCTGGGTCATCCCTGGGAAGAGGATTTCTACTCCGATCTGGCAATCAACATAGGCAATATTATTCGAGAGCACCACGATGTTTAATCTTCTTGTACCCTTCAGGGCGTACGACAACAGCCACATATATTATTAGCACACATAACCGTTTTTCGGCTTCAAAAAATAAAACATGTTAACTCTTTATTTAGATTCCCGTCTGTCCAACACAACCTCTTCTCTTACTTCAGCACTAGCATTGGCATTTTAAAAGCAGCACTAGCATTTTAAAACATTTTATTAGCATTCTCAATGCGTATAAATTTCTATTTTAAAGTGGTATATATTAATATATTTATCTTTAAAAAGAAGACTTATTACATATTTATCTTTAAAGAGCAGACATATTACATATTTATCTTTAAAAAGCAGACTTAAAATTTTTATTTCGTCTTAAAATAAAAAAAAACAATTTATACTCATTCGACCTATTAAATTCATTCTGATTTTCTGATATGTCTACGTTTTCTGTAAAACTACTTGCTGTTCTTCGTTCAGAGTCTGATTCTGATACAATTGAATAGTTTTAAGCAATAATGCAAATTTTACATTAAAAACCCGTGATGATCCAGTTCAATGAACTCTTTCTCCAAACCTCATGCTGGGACAGACTTAACACTCCTATGGCTATCAAATTTGTAACATCCGGACAACGGGGGAGTGGAGAAATAGGGTGAGAAAAAAAAGAATTGAAAACTGAGACAATGCAACAGGGTAAAAACGAAAAAACATGAATCAACTATGAAAAATTCGCCAATCACAAAAAGTCGCCAAATTGGCGTAAAATCTAATCTCAAATTTGAAAACTTTCTTAACGAATATTGATAAAATTTCAGAATATTTTTTTTTCAATTGACATTTGTTTTATACTAGAAGTATCCATAACAATTTTGTGGAAATCTGGATTTAAACTAAGGCAGTGCATAGGATATTTGAAAAACTTTGAGAAATATAGATTTACAAATAAATAATATGTTGTACCTTTTTATATCAGACATATTCAGTGAAATGTATAAAAATTATAAATGCCATTATACTTTTTATACATAATAACCATCCAATTGTTTACTCCGATATCAACATATTTTATTTCTCCATAATAATGTGGACATAAATATTTACAGAAAACAGGAAAAGTAGTAATTTTTTAATATAATCCAAAGCAAACTGTTAAAAATGATGAGAGCAATATTCATTAAAAAAAATTACCCAATTTGAGATAAATTAGATTCTATGCCAATCTGGCGACTTTTAGTTACAATTACAAAATACTAAAATATAAAAACATTGGATCTAGGATCTTTTTAGATATTATTGAGTTTAATTTATATAAGTAAAGTTTAGATGAAAACAAAAATCTCTTCTAAAATAAGCAATAGCTAACCTTTTACAAATTTGCCCAAGAAAGACGGACTACTGTGCTCAAAAAGTAAGACCAATTATTTATTTTTTTCAAAAATTTTTATTTATTCTTC
This sequence comes from Caerostris darwini, assembly GCA_021605075.1. Taxonomy (NCBI): domain Eukaryota; kingdom Metazoa; phylum Arthropoda; class Arachnida; order Araneae; family Araneidae; genus Caerostris; species Caerostris darwini. The sequence continues at coordinate 48,942 of BPLQ01007204.1, read as the reverse complement.
CAAATTTATTTCATCGCCTACAAAGTAATCCTCTCCGGATATAATGCACTTATTTTTCAATCCTCAATGTATGCTAAAAAGTCATCGTCAGGGATCAAGCGCGCGGCGATTCAAGTTGAATCTCTTCAATCGACTCAAAACGGTGTCCCCGGAGTGATATTGGGAGTTTACGAAATATTCAGAAGTCGCACGGTGTGAATACGGTGGTTTTGGAACGATATGTGTTTCATTTTTGGCGAAACAGTCACGAAGAATCAATGCAGTGCGACCTGGATCATTCAGTGTTTTCGATAACAATCGAGATTTGACGCGTTTGAGGCCCACAATGGAATTAATCGATCCTTCTGAAATTCCAACATCATCAAGGTCTCTAATTGTAAATGGACGGTTTGCAAGCACCAAATTTTTAATTTTTTGGACGGGAGCATCGTCGGTTAAGGTTGATGGTCGACTAGAGGGCTATTCATCTTCAACGCTTCTCTGCCTTCTTTGAACTGTTTATACCACTTCTAAACATTTCTTTCCGATATAGGAAGGCTCACCAAATGCCTTCTGCAACATTCTATACGTTTCCGCAAACAAAATTGAATGCAACTTCTTTGCTCAATTAATTCAGACATTTCAAAAATCGCCGAAACCAGTTTTGGCGTCACACAAAGCCAAGCGTAACTCAAACACTAATGAATATTTTGCGTCAAATTTCACACAGAGGTCAAGGACAGTGTCAGCAACCTAAAAAAGAAAAAAAATTGTAATTCCATATGCCCTTGGAATTTTAAATTGAAAATTGATCTTACTTTTTGGACACTGTAGTATAATTTTGTGCAATATATATAATTTTGTATTTCTCTAAGGATTTTTAAAATTTTTAACCAATTCCATTTTTATCATATGCTTAAGGAATCTATGGTAGACATATTCTTTTTCATAGTAAAATCCGACCTTTTCTGAAGGTTGGTGCTACTTACAGGGTTGTTAGGCACTCCGTCATTGTCAGCGTCATCATCGCAAGCATCTCCCAATCCGTCTCCATCAGCGTCCTCTTGACCACTGTTGGGAGTCATCGGACAGTTGTCCTAGAAAAAAGGCAACCTTATTCATATTCAGGACACGGATATCAATAGACAACTGGCCGAGAGATAGGCAGCGCGTCAACTTAAAGGACGCGATCCATCTTAAATGTTAAGAAAGTGGCCAAATACAGAAGATAAGAAGCTACTTTGTGAAACACTAGACACGAAATTGCTCTTTGAATAAGAAAATGATAAACGTAATATTTCAAATTATTCTGGATAAAATGTTGTTAGATATTTTGAGAAGTTTATTTACAAATATTGATTTTTATTCGACCTGCGAAATTAGTTTCAGTATATTCCATTAAATGGACAGAGGAATCATGAAGAATAAGATTTAAAATTCTGCCCTAAAACTAATATAACTATATGAAAAAATTACTGTTTAAAAAAACAAGATTTAAAGATTAAAAGATTTAACTTTATTTAAAATTAAATCTTTTTTTATAACATTTAAAATGCAAATTCCTCATTTTTTCTAGAAAGCACAGTTTCTTTTAATTTGATAAAATGTTTTTTGCATTACTAATATTTATCTTAATTAAGTTTATTTGTTGTGTGTAATTTTTTTTATCATTAGCATTATCAATTGTCTACTTAAATGCTTAAAGAAAATCATTGCACATTTTAAACAATTAATCCTTTTTTAAGTTGATCAAAAAATTATTATGAATAATAATTACCTTATTTTTAAGAAAATATACTAATAATTAATATTAATTAATTATATAGTAATAGTTATTATAATTCACATATTAATAATTGTTACCTAATTTATTATTGAATCTTCGCTTTGGCATGTGAAGGATGATTTAAATTATATAGCTCTTACTGTAAAAAAATTATATAACAGCTCATTAATATGGTGGGCATTCAATAAATTATTTAAAATTCATTGTCTTAACTCTATAATACATTTAACAAAAATAGAGCTAAAAACTTTGTTGAGCTTTATATTGTTCAATAAGTCAATCTTTGTAAAACTTGTGATCTCAAATCAATAAAAATAATTAAACAAATGATTAACAAATATAACCAAACACAATAATAACTATCCTACTCTATATTTGTAGCTTCATATATAACTAATAACAATTTAAAATTAAATAAACCTATTTAAACAGAATGAAATGAAATTCAACTTACAGCCTTGCATCTGGGATGGCTGCAGCGCAAATCGAAATCCGGCCATCCATCCAAATCACTATCAGGTGCACACATAAATCCATCCCCTGCCCATCCAATGCGACACTGCATAAAATAATTGTTTTATATTTCAAAATTTTGAAAAATTTGTAGATTTTAATAGTTTTATATTACAAAATTTTCATAATTTATGAAATATTTGATTCTAAATAAAATGAATTTAATAAAAATTCTATATTCGACAATTAAATTCAAAATTGTTTTCGAAAATAATTTCAAAAACAGAGAATTTAACAAACAATTAAAAATAATTTCTTCTATTTCTTTACAACGTTTATGTAGGTTATAATAATGTTTTGAATTTTATTTTTCGTGCCTGTGTTAGATTATTTTAAATATTTCATTTTCTCAAAAATTAATATATATATATATATATAAATTTTTTTCATTTATAAGGGAAGAATCTTTTTTATTGATTCAATTAATTATTAAATAAATGTAAAACAATAGAATCGATAAATGCTTAAACAGCAAGTAACATTTGTTTCTTTTTTTAAATCGACAACAAAAGGGATAAAAATAAAGAAGGAAGTCGTTTAAGAAGAAGTAGTCACCCTGCACTGATAGCTGAGATATCCTCTTCTGAGTTCACACTCGGCGTTGGGATCACAAATGGTTCCATCTGGACAAGATCCGGGATGCTGGTGACAGCCTATACTTTGGTTTCCCACGTAACCCTCTCGGCACTCGCCGCAGATGTAAGAGCCCTAAAAAAAGAAATAATAATGATTTCCAACAATCCCACACAATGACTCACCTATCCGGACACTTTTCATGAATGAAATTTGAACTTAAACATGTGTGATTTTGGATAAAGACTTTAAATAAATATAAAGCTTTAAAGCATTTAAGACAAAGATTTAAATCTTTGTCTTAAATGCCTTAAAGCTTTATAAATAAAGGTTTATTTTTTAAATAAAAATAAAGTTTAGTTATAATAATAAATAAAAATGTTAGTTTTTAAATGTCGGGTATTGAACATTTTTTCGGTGTTAAACTAATCTATTTTAAAATATGTGTTAACAAAACTTAAGAAGAAAAAGTCTCGTTTCTATTTTCTTACCATATCTGGTCTTTTAAAGCATAATTTCTTTTTTGTTTTTAAGTTTAAAAGAGTGTTAAAAATTCTAACTTTTCTAATTCGCATTCGCATCGTGACACTAATTCGAACCAGTTACCCCTAAAAGTCCTCTAGGAAAAAAATTTCCTCCCTAATCGCCTGACGAGGGGCTGTTCGTTCATGCATGAGTGAAATGAAAAGCCCACTGATGTTCAATAAAAAAATGCATCATTTTCTAATTGATGAATTCGGTAATGGATGAAATGCAGAAATAATGTAGTAATATTCACAGTTACTCACCATTTTTAAAGTTATAGTTACCTATTTCTGTGATATCTGTGTCCGAAATATCTTTCAATGAATCTATAAATTTTTAAAACAATTATACGTTGGTTTCATATTGCAAAAAAAAAAATCATTATAGAATCGCACCAATGAAATAATTGTCGAGGTAATTGAAAATGCATATAGTGGATATGTTGTATATGCTATTAATTTACGTTTCTTAATTACAGCCTCATTCATGTTTCAGTCCCAGCACGTTTGAGTATAAATGAGAATTCGATTCCAGCATCTAGCGTACATTGCAGTCACTTTAAAAAATGAATAGACACAATTAGAATAAGTCAACAATTTTTTTGACAATAAGTCTTGAATTGGGAGTTGAATTTTTAACTGAACTTTACAAATTCCAATTCCATCAATGTGAGAGGCAAGTGTGTGGGCATTACTCCTTAAATTCCCCCCGGTGTAACCGTTTTTCCTCGTACATATTGGCAAGAGCACCCCCTGTGGCTTTCAGAAGAAATTATTAGCAGGCTTCGAGGAAATACCATCAGCGGAAATACCAACCTGCAGAGTAACTTTTTCGTATAGTCTCTCATCCCGAGAGGAAATATATTTAGTGCATTAGTTTGCTTACAAACTCTCACCCGGGGAGAAAGTATATTTCGCGTGTCCTGCGCGTAACTGAGTATCAGGTTTCTGATTAGAAATGGAATCCTTCCACGAATCTATACTTATCTGTCTTTAAATGTGTTAAATCTTGTATTGTTGTATATCTCTAATTGTATGTGTGTGGTTTTTGCTTGTGTGTAATTAAAGCCGTGTGTTCTCCAACTTGTGCCTCAAGTATCTCAACCCAATCACACCCAGTTACAATCTGGTCGCCCAACCTGCACACTACACCAGTAGATTTTCTCATCTACCGAAAGCTGTGCAACAGAATCTTCGTAATGCACCTCAAGTAATGTTAAATATCATTCAAAACATGTTTTATTATTAATATATGTTACACAATCAAGTGGGAAAAATAATTGCTTACTCCGATTATTAAAGTTATTTCTATCCTTTAATTTCATTGCATGCTAGTAAGCAACATGTTTCGTCTCGTGATATCGATTGGTTTTTGGATTTATCTCATTAGAAATTAATTAACATTTCTAGCATATTAGCTTATCACGTTTTAATGGTTTTACATAAATTTTACGCATGCACAATAATTTAAGAGATAATCCAGAAAGCTTTTACTCATAATTCATTTACTTACAGAAACTAAGTTCTTATTTAACATTATTTGATTTTCAGCATCCATGAAAAGAGAAACATTAAATTTATAGTAAGTTTTTAAGCCGTGATGATTGGAATTCCTTAAAAATTAATTAAAAATTATTTCACAATTAAAGAGAATTACATGGAGCTTTTAATATTTTGTAAAATCTTATTATCTTCATTAAATTAGTTTAATCTTATTATTTTGCATTATCTTATTATTTTTTATTATTATTTTAAACAGTAGGACTTATCGACTTATAGACTATTTATCTTTTAATTAATTTATTTTACTACATAGCTTATTTAAATTTTTAATTGGAATTAATTATTCGAATTATAAACAAACTAAATATAGATTTCAACTAGAAAATTTATTTTAAAAGAAATATTATTTTTAAATAGTAATAAAACCATTTCATTTTCAATATTTTCTTTCATAAAAATCCTTTTTGAAAAAGATTTAACCTAACAAAAGAAAATAATTAACCAAGTTATATTTTATTTTTATAAAATTAGTGCTTTAATATTGTTTTAAATTTTTTTTAATTAGAATAGTTACCGAGACCTCATGATTAACTAATGAATGGTATAAAAACTGAAACAAAATTTCATTGCAAGTAAAAATTTATTCATTAATTTAATCTTTTAATACTATTGATGTTCTTAAATATGAAGAACAAAGCAATCAGAATAGTTAATGCTTTACAGCAACATGAATAATAAAAAGGTATTAAAATTCTTGCAATAAAATAAAACTATTCAATTTGATCTTAACGATTCTGATTCTTCTATTTTTTGAAATATTCTTCTATTTTGTGAAATGTTCTTAGATATCGGCGAAAAGTAGAAAAGGATTTTTGATAATGCAACTTTAATCCTTTTTGTAAATACCTTTTGGAATTCAATTAAATGCATCTGAGTATGGATAGCAACTGTTTTTAAAAGAATACTTTCTTTTAGACTGTTCTGGTTAATTTTTGAAAACCTTCAAACCTTCTTCGGAATTCAAATATTCAGATTTTATAAGCACGTAGCTGTACTCGTGATTCTCGTATTATACCTTGAGCTCTATTGTGAACTTAAGCAAACCTCCACCTGATCCGAGTTTTTTGGATTTTACTAATTCACTGTTTTTCTCTTGTGTCGTGTTTCTTATCCCCATTGTGTTTCTCTTCCAATCCTTAGGAGGGAAAAGATGGCAGCTTCTGTTGTGATGGAGCGCTCGTAGGTAGAAGCTGACTTGGCTCCGTGACGCTGAAGAAGGAGGGCGGTGTCTTCCGGGAGGCCCTTTAGAAAGAACTATCCCGCCTTTGCCTATCGTATGGGAGAAATCCGAAAACTACTAGGTAGTCCAAATCACGAGGCAAGATGCTGAACATCACAAGCGTCTTCGAGTTTCCTCGTTTTTTGAAACAGAGTCTACAACAAAGCCACCAGAAGATTGAACCTCAGCCCTAATGCTCACCAGGGGCGCACGTTGCCACTGAACCACGAGTAGGGCTTTCTTCCTTGTTATTGTACAATACGCACTCTTAACGAGTAGTCTGCAAATTCCTAAGTATTTTCCTATAGGCTTATTCCTATAGGCTTTTTTGAAAGGATCCCTTATTTTGGATGAGAAAAAAAATCTTATTTCATATTCTATAATTTCTAAATTAAATCTATCATTCGTCATATAAATAAATAAAATAAAGTGCATCTGCGAATAATAATAAATAAAATATTCGGCCTATGAATACCGAAAAATCATCTATAATTATAAATAAATATTTGAACACCAATAAATAAAATATTGAAAATAAAATATGTTACAGAAACATTTCTTTCAATATAAACAATATCAACATTGACAAAATTTTAATAATAAAATTAGAATTGTCATTTACTTATCTATCAATTTTATATATAATTTTCTACTTTTCAATATATTATTTAATGTACCTAGGAAAAATTATATGTAATATTATTGCATCATATTTTTTCTGAAATGCTTTTAATATAAATTAATTACTCTTATTTTAAGCTGCATACTTAAAAATTTATTCTTAATTATTAAGAATATTTGATAAGAATTATTAAGAATATTTGATAAGAATTATTAAGAATATCTGTGCCCTGCATTTTATTTGATGGGCTTTGTGAAACAATAAAGATTAAGAACTCCTGTGGTGGAATTACCAGCCCAGTAGTGAATCCAAAGTAACGCTGAATTGCATATAGTTCTGCTGTATTAAGGGAAAATGACGTAATTGTAAATGAATATAGGGCTGGTATCCTATTATAATATCATAAATATAATAGTTATTGAATGAAAACATCCACAAAAAGAAACAATATAACGAAATATTATTTTTCGTTAGAAAAATAGGAAAAAGGCAACATTTGATGGTTTTTCTAAAAAAATATAAATACGGAAGATACCGAATAATACGGAAGATACTTTTTACTGGGAATATTATCATACATAAAATTATATGAAAGTGCAATCTGGATTTTTTTTTTTTTTTTTTTTTTTTTTTGTAAATTATTATCTCTGAAAATTAATTAGTAAAATTTTGTAAAAGTAGTAAAAAATTTGAAGTAGTAAACTTTTTTCTTAAAAAGTTGTCTATTTCCTTTTGCCCGAACTGTCGAGTAACCGTTAGTAAAAGGATTTATTTTCGAAAACATAGCGATGTTAATTATATTATGTGATGAAGTTTTATAATTTAATTGAATATATATATATATATATATTTCGATAGTTTGGTACATATACAATGCATATTTCTAAATTATAAAATTAATATGAGAAAAATATAAATAGATTACGATATTTGTTTTAGTAAAAGAAGATAAAACAAAACAATGATTCTGCAGTAAATAAAAATTTTAATCATTACACTTTTTTTCACTATATAAATATGTTTTTCCATATTCCAGTTTTTTTATAAATCATAGAAATATTTGCGTAGAATCCTAAATTTTATCGTTCAAAATAATCGTAGAAAATCTACGTAATCTAGAAATATATATACATATATGAAAATTGACGAAAATTGAAACGAAATATGACGAAAATTGGAACCTTTTGGATTTAAATTGTAACGAACGTGATAATAAAAATGATACTGAGTCGATCAGTTTAAAAGTAAATACATAAATTATTTATTACCATTGTATTTATGCATCTGGAATTTAAAGCACACCGTCCATTATTAGATTTGCACTCATCGACATCGTAGCAACTCTGGAGAAAATAAAAAAAAAATTTATATTTTTAACTTAACTATTAATAAACTTAATGAATCAAAACTTAATTTATTCTTTTATAATTTCATATACTTATTATATGTTAAAAATGTTTTAAATATATTTATTTAAAAAATTATAATTAATTTACTTGTTTAACTTGGAGGGCATATTCTATTCCAATGCCTTCTACAGCGTTGCCGGTGTATCCCACAGGACAAGGATCACATCGATATCCTGGAGCAGTATTTCTGCAGGACACGTCTCTGAAGCATGGACTGGCTAAATCACACTGAAACAGTTACATATAAGATATAATCTTTAGAAACAATGGCAAAATTGAAAAAAAAATCCTCATTAATTAGTTTTTTCTACATTATTTGGAGCTCCTCTATAGTTGACATATTGGGCTTTTAAAGATAGATTTTCAGCGGATACTAAAATGTATAAGATCAGCTGATTGAAAATTTTAGAACAGGGTTGGCCAACCCGCGGCCCGCCTTGAACATTTTTCCGGCCCGTGAGATTTATCAAACTACTACAAAATATATTTATAATATATAATGGTCAAAGTAGTGAAAACCAATGTATTACAAAATACATTATTTGTGCATCCATATGATCCAATTTGAGAAATCTGGTACAAAAAATTGTTAGCTCTTTTTGTTCAACTTAACATACACCAGCGAATCGCGTTTTACGAAAATTAAATTGACCAAACACAAAATACGGTCAAACATAACGGACGCTAACCTGCAACACTAACATAATTACGATGTGCCAATACCCAAATTGAGATCGATGTGTAAAAGCTAAGTGAAAGAGTGGAGAAACTATCGCACTAATACGAGTAAAATAAATATTTTTTAATAATTTCATTTTTTTATTTCATTTATATTTATATATTTTTTATATTTCATTTATATTTATATATTTTTTATATTTCATTTTTACTGTTATATATTTTTTTACAGTGTGCTCTTAGTATCATTATTATTATATTAGCTATGTTTACGTGTAAGAATAACAGTAAACGCAAAAATAATAACTATTATGTTTCAATTTTTCACTCTAAAAAATGTCCATAGTGGGTCTAAATCTGATATGGGGATATATAATTTTATATGCGGCCCGCGGAGTTATGATGCATTTCTAAAGTTACCCGCAAGATCATTTTGGTTGGCCACCCCTGCTTTAGATGATCAGGCTCCAGATTGGTTGACATTCTATGACGGAATCAACAGGAATTTCAGTTGTGAATAGAAGTGAATGTTGACAGGTAGCGAATAGAACCAAAGATTCACATATCTAAGTCATATATGAGGGCTAAATTTTAAATTTGCAAAACTCTAAACCCCAAATGTTGCTCCATAAGATGCTTATTTTACAATGTGAAAGCAACAAGGATGAATATAAATCCCTTTAAACCGCCATTCTATTGTAAAATGTCAACAAGCTTAACCTATTCATGATCCAGCGTTTAGAAATTTATATATCTTCTTACGCATTGGAAGAAATTTATGAACTGTTTACGAACAATATAGAATATACTAAGAAATACGAAGACATTTCTTTGTTCAATATGTACTTATACAAAATAAATATTAGTTGATTTTATTTTTCAAAAAATAAATGTTGCATTACAATTTTTAGTATCTATATCTAACATCATTCTTTTGATATCTAACGTATCTGATAACTATTATATTTTCAACCATGGTATAGATAAACATGATTTTCAAGGTCTGCCCGAGATAGACATGAATTCTGTAGAATACATGTCGGCTTCACTTATGTTTATTTTATTCGTAATTTATTACCTTCACTTTTATTCAGATTTTTTTAATGCATGATTTAAAAAAGCACTCCTTTTTATTAAATCTGATCTCATGAATAGCAGCATTTTATAATTTAATTATTCTAGCAATTTTTTGACGTTAATCGGCGTCATTACCAAAAAAAGCTTTATTAAGAAAGATTTTAGTTTTGAGTTAATGAAAAACATAGGCAGTAGCTTAACAATAGGGTGGCAAAAAGAACAAATTGCCTCGGACTCCGGCTCGAACAGAGAAGCTATGAATACAAGAAATGCCCGACATTTATTAATTTAAATTATCCGAATTATTGGAAAAGGCTGAAGAATTTGTTGATGAATAAGAAAGATGTACAGGATATATCTGTCTCGTTAAAGGAAATTCTCACTTTTCGCTCCACTTTTATACATGAAATTAAAAAGTCTTCTTCCATAAGGTAACTGTCTGATTTATTAAAGATATGAAATCATTTTATGTGATCAAGCTTTCCTGGAATGTGCATTGCATTTGTGTTATTTGTAATAATTCCTATGACTACGACTAGTGATAAACAATCATTCTCGAAATTAAAATTGATAAAAACTGTGAAATTCTATGGGACGAGACAGATTACGTAATTTGGCTATTTTATGCATCAAACATTTCATGGCCCAAAAACTTGAACTTTGATGCCACCATTGACACTTTTGCTGATCAGAAAGCCCGAAAAAAGAAAATTTAATAAATAAAATTTTTATTAAACAAAAATCCCGTAATTTTAATTCAATGCCCCCTTTAAATTAAATGTTCATAGCGTCAACCGAAAATAATACATATTTAGGGTAATACTTTATTAAAAAGAAAACACAGAGATGATACTTTGCATTGAAGGACCCCCATTTGAAAAAACTTGCCACGGACCTCAGATGGTATAATTATGCCACTGATTATAGGAGACTATCACGATTAATCGTTTTCATTGATCACATATTATTAATAAAACCGCTTTCAGATTTTAAATGCTTTTAAACTTTCAGACAGTTAATGAATAGAATAAAGTTTTTAAACATTTATCAATATATATATATGAATTTAAAACTAATTGAATAATTAGGAACATGGACATTATTAACGACATATGCAAGTCTAATCAAAATATGGAAATTTCAAAAGTTAATCAACTAAAATTTAAAAGGTCGCTTATTTTACTTCATCAATGTCATCGCAATGCGTTCCGTTTCCACTAAATCCTTCAGGGCAAGGGCCACATCGGAACCAGGGTGGTACATCAATGTTGGTACAGCGTACGCCTGCACTACAAGGGGAATCTGCACATTTATCAAGAGGTTTACATACAATTCCGTCTCCAGTGTAGCCCGGTGGACAGGCTCCACATCTAAATCCAGATTCACTGTCGTAACAACGAACACCTGAAAAAAATTAATTCATTACTGGATGAAAAACTGATACCATTCTGCGTTTAATCTAATGTTATCTAAATTGGTAATGTTAAACCAACGTAACATTAACAATGTTTTATGTTAAACATTACCACAATTTCTTGCCTATATTCCGCTAAAAAATAAATTTTGAAGTGTGGATTATAGGCCGTTACGTACAGTCTGTGAACATTTTTTTTCTGAAATTTAATAAGGATCATTTCTATAAAACCACCTAAAATTTTTTTTTGTCAAAATAAAAAAGGGACAAAGCTTTGTATGAGAGAAAACTAAACAATTGAATAAATAATAATTTTCTAATTATAATGTAAACAAAGCAGTTATGGACAATGAAAGCGAGTTAGATTAAAAATAAATATCTTTATAAAATATAATTTATCCCAATTTCATTTTGAATTAAACAAAGGACAGTTAAATGAAATATAACAGGAAATGCAGGGAACGAAAAATTAAATTAAATCTTAAATTATGCACTTTTACAAAAGCAGACAAAATGAACTCTAATCATTCTTTGTGTGTGCTAGTGGATGAAAAAGAATGAAACTATAGTTAAAATTTAAAAACGCTTTACAGAAGGCTACATTAATAATTAACTGTGATATTGATCAAGAATTTCTTCTCTCCTACAAATATGAAAATTACAAATCGTCGAAAAAGTTGTCAAAAACTGTCATCTATTTTGTTTTCACCCTAATACGTCTGTTCTGCATTTCTTCTTTATGCAGGTAGTTCTGCATTCTTATGGTACATCAAAGAAGAGAAGCAAATCACCCAGTGTGGATTGTGAGATTACACGCTGTTGTAGATTATATTTTTTTTTTGAGCTTAAAATTTTCATCACAGGATGAAATTCATGGTACGTACTTTTGGTATAAAAACGTACATTAAAAGAGGGTATGAAAATTAATGCATTGTTTTGAATGTTGCATGAAATCCTAATAGAGTTATTGCATTGTATGTCATTAAAGTAATGTTTAAACTAACTTTTAAATCTTATTCCTTATTGTGTATGTATCTTTTCAACGCACTAAGAGAATTGCTAGAAATAGCAGATTTAATGTAATGAGTCAGCATCACTATAACTACACTGCAGAAGTTTTGTAGTTATAGTGATGCTGACTCCTTTCATTAAATACGTTTTTCTAGTAATTTTGCACTTTGGAAACATAATAATATTTTTAGAAAAGTTATGAATTTATTTTATTTTCTGTAAGTTTTATTACAGGTAAATGAAATAAAGTGGGGCTGATGGTCGAGTGACAAGTGCTGTGGCATTCGGTGCCATAGTCTTCGACTTCAAGTCCCGACTGAACCATGGATGTTTGTAATGTTTCCAAATCCACTTTAAACCATTAGTACTGGTTAATATGACTATAAAGCGCTGGGATTAGGGAGAACAACCCTACCCCATAAAAAGAAAACATCTCCTGTCTCGAAATCTGCTAGTAGGTAGACGGCCTTGGCCCACCTTGGGGCTGATGCGCCAATGAAGAAAAAGAAGACTTTTAAATGTTTTGTTTTCAATTGTCGGGCCTAGAATTATGAATTATTGAATGACGGATTCAGCATTGTTTAGGGTATACTACGCAGTACTTGTATACTGTACATGTATATTCAGCCACTACAATTCGGAACGAGCATAGAAGAAGTAGAATTTGGGAGGTTCTCACCCTCCACCCAGTTCAACAAGCTGGAACGAAAGGATTCCTACGGAAAGGATCTGCAGAATTATTGAGATCATTGCCGACGTGGAACACTGGACGCCTTCGCTCATAAAAGCAACTCATTACGATGAAAAACTTATTCCTCTCTGCATTAAATCTAATAACTAAATTGGTTACGTTAAACCAACATAACATTAACAATTGTTCATGTTAAACATCACCGCAATTTTTTAATTATAATATGAGAATTATACACTAAAAAATAAATTTTGGGGATTGGATTATAGGTTGTACGCGTACAGAATAGCATACAATCTGTGAACATTTTTTTCATAAAAATTTAATAAGGGCATTTCTATAAAACCACTAAAATTGTTTTTTGCCAAAATAAAAACGGGGCAAAGCTTTGTATCATGCACAGGACCTTATCCCACCATGGAGCTGTTGCTCCAACGAAGAAGATGAAATAAAGTTTTGCACTACATATTTTCATAAATAAATAATAATAATAATAAATTACTTAATGTACTTACTAAAAATAAGTATTACAGAGTAAATTGTCTGTTCATTTTTTTTCATATAATTATTTTCTACAAATGATGAACCACTCAATTGAATTAAATGTTCTAATTAATGAAATAAGTAAAATTCAGATCAGAAAGAGACTTTATACAATCCCATAATGTTTCGAAATTTTTTAGATACCTGGATAGCAAGGTCTGTCTAGGCAAGTTTTCTCTGGCCTACAAGTAATGCCATCTCCCAAGAACCCTCTTGGGCATGGACCACATCGGAAGCCTCCAGGCGTGTCGGTGCAGCTTACACCTGAGAAGCAAGGGCGATCTCTGCATGTCCTCCCTCCTAAAATCATGAAAAATTGGGCATTATAAAGAAAACTAAACATCTTGTACACCAACTAAACATTAAATTAGATTAATAAAACATGAAAATACTTTAAATATTAAACTATCTACGTATCCTAATAGACATAAAATATCCATTATTTCAAAGACTTTCAGTTATTTAAAAAAGATTTCGATAAGACAGGAACATGAATGTTTATGTATAATGATATCATACATTTTTCAAGAAATCTTTCAGTTGTTTAAAAATAATTCCATTATACAGAAACATGAGGCTGTTTTAAATATTAAGCTAGCTATGTATCTTGATAGATGGATAGAATATCCCAAAATTTCTGATGCTTTCAATTATTTAAAAAATATCTTGGTTACCCATGAATGCATTTTAAATATTTAAGCTCCCTAGATATCCTAATGGACATATTAGGGATAGAATATTAATAATTTCAAACACTTTAAAAAAATATTTTTGATAAAACAAGAACATGAATGTCAATGTATAATGATGTCATATATTTTCAAAACGCTCGTTCAGTTGTTTAAAAATAATTTCATTATACAGGAACATGAAACTATTTTAAATATTAAGCAATTAATGTATTCTGTTAGATTAATAGAATATCCCAAAATTTCTGATGCTTTCAGTTATTTAAAAAATATTTTGATGAGACAGAAACATAAATGTCTATGCATCCTGAAATCATATATTTTCAAAAACTCGTTTAGTTGTTTAAAAATAATTTCAGAAAAAATTTAAATATTAAGCTGTCTATGTATCCGGATAGATTGATAGAATATCCTAAAATTTCCAATGCTTTTAGTTGTTTAAAAAATGTTTTGATAACACATGAATGCATTTTAAATATTTAAAATCTCTGTGTATAATGAAAGAGACATAGAATATCTCATTATTTATAATGATTTCAGTTGTTTTAAAAAAATATTTTGATAACAATAAATGTAAAACAATAAAATTAAATTAAATTTTCACTAATGAAAAATTCCAGAAGTTCTTTTTACATGATTAAATAAAACCAAGAGCACAGCAAATTAAATGCTTTTCAAAATAAATATCCAAGAATCATATTTAATTATCATTCTGAATTTATGTAAACTTCACTTCGAGTAAACAACTTTTTAAAGAAATGAAAATTAAACTAAATAACAGGAAATTCCGAGGGCATATCAGAAAGAAAAATAACAATATTTTAAATTATGCACTTTTCCTCTAAGGGCAACTTAAAGGCAAAGTTTGCTTTGCCTCTAAGGGCAAAGTTTAATGTCCTTAAGACTTACTTGAAAAGGGCAAGGAGAACGAATTGGAAATAAACTTAATTTACTATATTCTGATAAACAACTTGAATATCTAAATTAAAAGCTTTGTTTTCTTTAAGATACTAAAAAATTATAATGTGAGGAAGAAAATATATTAAAAAATTATTTTCTTTTTAAATAACATAAATTGGTTTTACAAAATTAATTTAATTCATTTTAAGCATGGCTTGGTAAATTTTAAATCAAGGTTTTCTTAGGTGAATCATCTTAGTAATAAAATTAAATTTAATCAACGAAGTTTAAATATTTGTCATTTTTCAAAATAAATTCATGTAAAAGTTTTTATTAGTTGATTCCAATTAAGGCAAATAATAAGGTTAAATTAGATGAAATGAAATTCAGTGCTATGAAATTTTGTATTGTATTGCTATGTGAAATTTTGTGTTGATTTAAAACTGTTTTGTCCAAGAATTTTTTGTTATTTTTCTTTAATTCATAATTTTTATCATACCGCTAACTTTTTTTCCTTAAGAATGATATTTAATTTGTTTAAAATGTTGAAATAAATTCACTTTTTCAAATATTTAAAATTAACTGCGTACCCTTTAAGAAAGTATGCAATTTTCTTCAAGATAAAGAATATTAAATCACTAAAATTTCTGATGACACTTTCAACTATTGTTAAAATATAAATTTATAAGTAACATTTGCTATGGCATTTAAATTGCTTAATTATTATAATTGAAAATTTAAAAATAAAAAGATAATTATTGAAATTTTCTACAGAATACATAAGCTAGTTATTTGAAAACTAATATTTACCTCTACACATATCACAGTTTTGAAGACTCTCTCTTAGATGTTTGGTCTCTCGGATCTGTAAATAAAATAAAAGTTTAAAATAATTTTAAGAGTTCAAATCTAGATTAAATTGTTTTAGCGGGCTAATTTCCCTTAAACAATTTAGGTGTTATTTTCTTTCTGTAAATTTGTTTCTGCCTTCAAGAAAAAATTTTTATTCTCCAAATTTGAAAAAAAAAATGCGAAATAAATTGCTTTTTCTGTATATCAGGAAATACTAAGAGACTATGTGAAAGAGAATAAACATAATGTTCCCACTACTATTATCATAATTAGCAATACAAACTTAAAATAAATGCACTCAAATTGAAATATTCAATTTAGTTCAATTTAGATGTCATTTCCATTAGAAGTTTAAAAAATAAGTTATGGAGATCATTAAAATATTTTTACTAAAACTCATGAACAAATTATTTAAAAAAATTGTATTTTTCAAAATTATTAAAAGGCTATTTGAAAGATTAGAAAAATTAAATTTTTAAAAGATCCTTAGAATTTAAGATAGATTAGACTTTCTACTTAATTATTATATACCTGCAATTACATTTATTTTGCTTCCTCTTCATAAAAATATTTCAACTTAAGAAAGTTTCCGTAAATTGGAGATGCTCTTATTATAAAAATAATAGCTTTGAATTTAAAACAAAAACCACAAATTGAAAGGAAAAAAATAATTAAATTTGCATGCCAGTTAAATTATAATTTTTTTCCAACTTGATTTATTGAATGTTTCGTTGCCAAATTGTACTTTTTGTAATTTCATTTCCTACAGTAAAATTATGCCAGAATTTAAACAAAAACTGTACAACAATTTAAGCAAAGTGTAAAATAGAAAGGCATATGAACATATGGCATAGTGAACATCAGAAATAAAATTTATGTATTCAAATTTTTCGAATCTGAATTTGGGACCTGATTGGCCGAGGGACTAGCACTCTGGCGTTTGATGCGAGTACCGGCGATGCCATGGATGTTTTGTAGTGGTTCGGAATCCACTTTAAACCATAAGTTCAGTTTAATGTGACTATAGAGCATAGGGCTGACAACTCTACCCCGTAAAAATGAAACATCTATTGTCTTGTAATCTGTATGTAGGCAGATGGCCTTAATCCATCATGGGGTGTTGCGCCAATGAAGAAGTTTTGGTTTGGTTTGTTGCTCTACGGTCATTTTGTGCACACATTAGTATAATTAGACCGTGACCTACAGTTAAAAGTGGATTACGAGTCACAAACAAACATCCAATGTCGAAGAAGAAGAATCTGTATTTTAAAAACGAATATTTATTGAAAGAATTTAGAATAAATTGTTCAAAAGGGAATTTTAAAAATACTGTTAGGACTCTCAAAAAATGTCCTAAATTGTTTTAATTATTTCCTCTTACCTTTCTTGAGGTTTCTGAGATAAAAAAATAATACTTTCTCTGAAGGGCAAATCGAAAAAAAAACAGATTTGTAATTGTAAATGTACATAATGACATAAGATGCAATTTTAATATTTTTAAAAGTTACAAATTTTAATTAAACTTTAAGCAGTTACTTTGAATCTATTGATTATTTAAAAGCAGTAGAAAAATTATATATCGCCTTTAAGAACTGATAACAAACCAAATAAATATTTTTAAACTTGTGTGTTTCAATAATCTAATCAATTTAGAATAAGATACATCTTAGATTAGCAAACTTTGCTTTAAATTAAGAAAAATATTTTTTTTTACTACTTATTAATTTTTCAGCTTTTATTCTTATTCCATTCAAAAGGCAGCTAACAGTCAAGAAATTAATTAATTTATATTGCTTCATTATTTGATAAAATTTACATAAATATTTACTTTGGTTGCAGTTTCCCTAAATCTTTTCATATAAAATTTTATTGTGAAAATTTTCAGTCACTTCCAATTTTATTGCATAGTTATTTTGCGTATCTAGATGCAATAAGGTTTGCTTTGTCTGCATTATTAAAATATTTTGCAGAAAGTTTTAATATTTTATTTTAGCGATATAATTTTCAACATCAAATACTTCATTACAAAATCAAAAGTGTCCTACTTTTTCGAAATGAAAGTTTAAAGAGATAACTTCTTTGATTGGCATATTACTTAGGAAACTTAATAACTCGTTATTATTTGAGTTTTCAAAAATATTCTCACTGCTTATATTTGTCTCAAATAACGTTAAGATTTTTACAAAAAATAAGTTAATTATTCAGATGGTTTAATTAACCTTCTCTTTCAATTCATGATTTCATGAGAGGGTAAAAACATCAAGTAGTAATAACGGAGAAATTTATCATATATTTTTATAACAGACTAATAGTATTGTGTTGGATTAACTATCATAGGTATAACTATACAAATATAATTTTTTGTATAACTTATTATTAATTTCTATATTGTTACGATTGTAGTTAAAAGTTTATAAAATTAAATAATTCTCTAGAATATACAGAGTGATTATAATTAAAGTCACACTTTCAAAATGCTGTAGAAAAAGAACCACACGTCACAATGAGTTCACATTTGAACTGAAGATACTTGAAGAAAGTGAAAATGGTACGGCATCAAAAATCGTTGCAAAGTGTATTAATAGATGGCACTGTAAGAGGCATAAAGAAAGTGAATTCAGTGAGTTCATAGTGATGTTTTGAATCGAAATTACAATGTATTTGGCATGAGTTGCACATTAAACCAACTGTAGTGTTCAATGTGCTTGATTGTTTCGGTTTTTTGACGGAAAAATGATTTCCAAGTCATTCTACAGTTGTGACACTGTTAGTGGAAAGCGCATCCACCACGGCAAGGTTTTAGGGGAATTTGCCCCGTATTCGCATATCGTATGGGAGAAAACCCCCACAAGGTATCCCGACTAAAGAGGCAAGATGCTAAACATCTCAAACGCCAATGAGTCTTCTTGTTTTTGAAACAGTGTCTACAAAAATGACGCCAGCGGATTAAATCTCAGCCCTAATTCTCGCCAGCGCCGCACATTACCACTGAGCCAAGAGTGGAGCTTAAAAAAAGTAAAAATAAATATAAAATGCATAACTTCGTATAAATACCATACATCAAAATATATAATTTAATAATATTCGTCACTTTCACACAAAAAATGTCTCACTTTTAAAATAAATTTATCTTTTCTTTTATTAAAAAAGAAATAAAATAAAAATTAAGAAAAAACACTCGAGTACATTTTTAAGCGTCGAACTTCTTTTAAATCTCCTCCGTCTGCACAGATAAAAACCTTTTAATGGCGCCATAAAACACGGCTGGGAAGAACATATTCCTCTTTCAACAAGAAGATGAATTAATAAACTCATACCTCACATAAAGTTACTCTTAAGAGCACAATTTTCTTCACGTGTCGTTACTAAAAGGATACAGATGTTTAAAGTTTAGTTCACAAACTGTCGACTCAAAAGAAAAAAAAAAAAGAATAGAAATGAAACAAATTAATTTCTTTTAGAGCTTAATTTTATAAGAAATTGTTCGTCTTAAGTCTAAATTCATCTGTTAGTGTTTTTTTATGTTACAAATACAATTTTACTACAGCAAATTTATATATATACAATAAAATATCCTTTTTTTTTCTGTATTAGTGGCAAAAAAAAAAAAAAAATGTAGCGTTTGTTGATTACAAGCATTACAAGAATTACAATACATAATCTTAAGAATATTGTTGATTCTTCTATGAAACATCAGAATTCTCATATTATAAGAACATTGTTAATTTTCTATGAAATAAAAGAATTCTCGTATTAAAAGCCATAATTAAAAAAGAATTTTTTTTCCAAGTTACAATAGAATTTTCTGACTTAAAACCTATTAAATTTTAGAGAGTTATTTTTCCTTCTGAAAGACAAGAAGAAATTTATAATTTGAAATTATAGTTAATGATAAGATTATGTTTCTTCTAATTTGTAACAATTAAATAATATTATATGTATATTCTAGATAGTAGAATCTTCTTTCAAAATGATTTTTGAATCAGATACTTTCCTGAAGAATTTACTAATTTAAAACTATAATTTTTCTGGTATCTCGTCTTTTAAAGTTTTAATCAGAATAGTGAAGAATTTCTAAAGGCTTATCTACTCATTGTCGCTTATAAACTATGCTCTTGTCTGAACAATTTATAACTTTAATCACAAGTTATCAGAAAAAATCAAATTAGCAATAGTTTTAAAAGAATTCGACGATCAACAATTTTGTGTAGTATATAAATTATTTGTAAAAAAGCAAGACGAGTGAAATGTTATGCTTTATCGAATAAATGCTGCATTTGAATAAAATATAACGTTTTTAGCAGCAAATAAATTATATTAGCTAAATATACATACATGTATCTAGGTTTATTCTGTCCGCATTTTATTCAGAATATGCAACAATGAAATATTTTATACTGTAATTTTATGGTAATTTTATCTCAGTGTTAGCTTAAATGATGTTGACATAATAAATCCATCGGAAAATACATATTTTTTAAATTTTATCATAGTGATAATTTAAGTTAATTCTTTATGAATAATAAAAACAAATTCCAAGTTGGACTTTTCTAAAAATGAGAAAATTTCTGATTGTTGTTATTATTATTTTTCGTATAATACAAACGTATTATTTAGCTACATGTTTGTCAACACATTTATACATGATTAGCATAATATAAATGATTTGTTTAATTTTGAATAAATTATTACGCAAATATGAAATCATAATGAGGAATATTTCCCATTTATTTTCATAAATTTTATATATATATATATATGATATTCGATAACTTTTATTTGATGAAAAATTAACGAAATTTCAAAATGTTTTTTAAAAATTTTAAAGAAAAAATGCCAAATTAAAGCATAATGTTACATTAATTATAGATTTTTTTTATTTAGCAATATACAATCTTCCATAATATAAAAATAGCAAATGAATGATATTTTGTGATTTTGAATCTAACTACTCGCTTCCGAATTATTTGATGAAAAATTAAAGGAACTTCAAAATGTTTTTTTTTAATTGTAAAGGAGAAATGCTAAATTAAAGAATAATGTTAGTTAATTATAAACTTTTTTTTTTCATTTTACAATACACAATCTTTCATAACATAAAAATAACATTTGGCGATTTTGAATCTAAATACTAGCTTCCGAACTATTTCCTGTAATATTTTACAAAAACTTAATTATGATTAACTCTATTAAATAAAATTATAAACTGAATTTATTAATTTATTTAAAATAAAGTCTTGAATGTCATTGATAATGAATACATGAATTTGATACAAAATATCTTGTGGACAATTTTCTAATTTAACATTCTTTCAAAAAGTAACTCAAGCACTTCATGCAGAAAATGATCTTCATTCAAATCTTTCATCATCTTTAAGCACCTTATTATACTTTTATCATCCTTACCAGACAATTGAATTTTTTTTTTTGTTTTACGAAATAAAGTTTAATACCTGAAACAATGGCAAACTTGAAGGCAACTCCCATAGTTCATTAAAAGGGGCAGAATAACGAGCATCCGCCTCCTTATCGAAGCTGCAATCTGACTGTTTGCTCCCGAAGCATAATTTGGGTAATTTGAGTTTGCTAAATCATTGTGGAATAATTAATTACGGGAAGATGCTTCCACAAGGAAAATTAAGCCCGTTCCCTGAGGTCGCTAACTGTGTCACTTACTTATAATCTGCATTACACATTGGAGACTTTGCATGGACGACGTATTTCAGTCTCGAAGAACCTTGTTGATATGCTTGCCTCAAGGGTTGTGTAACTCTTAAGATAATTCGCATAAATCGCGGCGACGACTGTGAAAGGAAGATTCGTGAATTATTGAACAACAAAAAGTACTGCAGGGTGCATGTTTATTAAATAACTAGATTCATAAGGGTTATTTCAGCTGCTTTATTTGAAAATGACATAAGATAACAGTTATGTTCAAGATAACATTTAACGTACCCAAAACATTTGACAAAGTAAAAACTTTATGAGGAAAACTGATTTCGATTAAAATTAAGCATACTACATATTTAAATGTTGGGGGTCTGATGGCCGAGAGACTACCGCTCTGGTGCCGCAGGGTTCGAGTCCCGGTGTTACCATGGATATTTGCAGTGGTTCGGAATCCACTTTAAATCGTTGTTCCTGGTCTAATATGACTATAGAAGTGGGCGTAGGGTAGCAACCCTCCCTCGTAAAAAAACATCTCCTGTCTCAAAATCTGCCAGAAGGCATACGGCATTAGCCCATCATGGGGCTGTTGCGCCAAAATGTTATTGTTTTCATTTGTCGGATCCAAAGATATTAATTGGTGGAATGATAGAAAATTGACAGATTCAGCATTACTTAGAGTGTACCTCGCAATGCTTGTATACTGCATGTGTATATTCAGCTACTGAAATTGGGAATTAGCATACCAGAAGTAGCATTTGGGAGGTTCTCAACCATCCTGCCACTTTCACGAGCTGAGCTAAAGGATTCCCACGGAAAAGATCTACATAGTTATTGAGATCTTCGCCGACATGCATACTAGAACTGTGTATTTGCCATCGCTTGCCGTGTTTCGAACCAATCTCCCTCAATTAGAAAATTCAATTAGTTATAAGCCATGATTCTCCATTCTTAGCAATTTAGAAAATGTTTTATTTAATGCTGAATAATAATTTCTGAAGAAAATATTTGAATTAGCAGTAGACGGTAATAAAAAGGACATTGTGTTATTTAAAAATGTTACAAAATTTAGCATACATTTCGATACCAACTGCAATGAAAAACTTGAAGAAAACTTAGTGTTGTAATCTTTATTAAGGTAGTAGAATGAATAACAATTACTCTTATCAAAGCTGCCATCTGACCCTTAGCTCCTGAAACATAATTTATGTAATTTGGCTTCACAATTTTGTTCTGGAATAATTAATTATGAAGAGATGCGTCCAGGACAGAAAATAATCTTTTCTGTTAAGTTGAATTTATTATTTATACGACACACCTGAAAATTTACGTGGAAGATGCATTTAAAATCTCAAAGGATATCATCACTTTCAATTTTTCGCTCAGTGGCAATTATGACAAAATTTTACGAAATAACTTTTCCTTTTTTTATCGATTTATACTCCTTGTGCACCACAGTGTACAACATAAAACTTATAATTTTGTGTAATAAACCGTCAGAAATAAAACTCTGAAATACTAATAAAATAATGGAACTACTATTAAAATAATAAACGTTAAAAATCAAACAGATAAGGAACAGTTAGCAAATTTTCTGATAAATGTGAAAGTTTGTCTTTTTCTTTTATTAGCACATGACTGAAAGTAACATACATGATTGTAACGTCTCGGCCTATATTAGACCTATAGCGGCTTCAAGAAGAGAGCTAGAGAGAAAATTCAGAGAAAAAAAATTATACTTCTGGTCAACTCGTCCTAGAACTCTCTTTCTTCTGCACCAAAAACCTCATTTTAAGACAATCCATCAAAAGGGGAAATCAGCTTTCCTCACTCCTTATTAGAGTCGACAATTCTCAGCTCGTGGTCTATCACCAATCACGATGGAACAACTCATGGTATATCAATTGGTTGATATTCAATTTGCAATTGTTTCGACCTATGAAGGTCGCACAGACATTCGCTAATTTCCTGAGTCTCATTATACATGATACTGAAGATCTGCTATCAGATTTGAGTGACAGGTTTATTATATATTTGTCTTCATACATTCTTCTCTACTGGGAATGAAATGTCAAAACTCTTCTCGTGAGAAAAAAATGCTACAGGATCCATGTTTTAGACGACTCTACAATGCTGCGCGAACATAGAACAGAAGAGGTCAGTCTAAATTTCTTCTGACAAGATCTGACGTTTCCATGACAGTTTATAAATTATGTAGTTTAAAAATTATAGAAAAAATATTAAAAATTTAAATAAAAGATTATTATAAAACTATTATTTCAATATTTCGTAAATATGTGTATTGTATTAAGCAATTTAAATGATACTTAATTCAAGAAATCACTCAGAATGCAGTATATAAAATGCTTTAAAATTGCTAATGTTTTTCGATAATCACGAATGTATTAATCGAGACAAGCATTTTTAAAATGAAATAATTAATTTCTATTATTTTACTGAATTTGAGTTTTATCTAGAAAATATTTATGAAATATACAATTGTTATTTTAATTCATTATAAATACAATATTAATTGTTAAGAAATAAGGTTGGTTTTAATTTTATGGATTTTATATAAAAAATTATTTTAATTAAATTCAGTGTTTAAAATCTTGAACAGACTTTAATTTAATTGAAAATTAACTGCGTAGTAACTTTCTGCTTTTTATTTTTAAGGTAATTATCAAACTAACAGCCATGAAACAGAATTTGATAGTGTACAGTTGATGCTTAAAAATTCATGTTTTTAATTTACGTTTAATTTTGTAAAGATAAAATTAAGCCCAACTCAAATAAATTAAATTAAATTAAAAAAGGTAAAGATGGATAAAGTTTAAAATCGAATTTCGCAAAATTTTTAGGAAATGTTAATAAACACAAAGAAATACAGTTTCAAATTAAATTAAAATGCCGTATGCTTAGTTATTACAAAATCACCCTCACAAAAAATGACATTAATTGAAATTAAATTTAATTTTATTTGAAAGTAAATAAAGTACACTCACTGTCTAGACATATTTATTAAGATAAAAACATTCACATGAATTTCGATTACTCAAATTTTATTCAACAGAATTTTTTAATTTTATTTCTTACTGGTAAATTCTAAGTAAATTTAATTTTTATTTATTTTTTAAAGCAATGCATATAAAATCTTTTGTTAACATATATATGTCTTTTATCTGAACTTTAAAATTTAAGATACTTTTAAAGTCGAGCATTATTTTTAAATGGTAAAAATATTCTAAGTAGGTTTAAATTTAAATCCTTAAATATGATGGAACAAACAATAATAATAAATTTAAATTGTCTCACAAATTTTCTAAAATTACTAAATATTTAACTTGAATATTTGATTTTAAAATTTCATATGTTCTGCAACAAAATGTTCATCCATAAAAATGTTTTACTACTGCATGTGTTCTAATAGAAAATAATTTTCCATTATTTAAGTTACTATTTCATGTTGAACCACGAAAGAGAAAGATTTTTTAATCCTTTATAATACTCTACTTATTTTATACTTTAGAATCCCCACTTGAGCTGTAAATGCTTTTCTTTACGAACGGCAGAGGTTTCTATAAGTACTTTCAAAGATAATCTCCTCGACTCTTCGTGCCGGATTGGATTCGAACCTGAACGCATTGTATCAGATAGTAAACTGTTAATTCTTATAACTTTTTTCCTTTTTTTTTTTTTTTTTTTTTTTTCTCTTTTGGTAGACAGCAGCATTTAGGCCAAATCAATGAATCCGCGATGAATAGCGTGTTCTCATGGAAGAAGGGAAGAGGGGGCTGTTGTGATGAAGCACCCGTAAGTAGAAGTCTGACTTAACTCCGTGTCGCCGAAGAAGGAGGGCAGAGCCTTTAGGGAGGATTTTTAAGGGGGATTACTCCGCATTTGCGTATCGTATGAAAGAAAACCCGGAAAACTCCCAGCAGGTAGTCCGACGAACGAGACAAGATGCTGAACATCACAAACATCATCGCCTCTTTTTCTAAAAAGTGTTTACAATAAAGTCACCAGCTGTTTGAACCTCAGCCCTAATGCTTACCAGCGCCGCACATTGCTACTGAGCCACGAGTTAGGGCCTATGAATTCTAAATATATCAAAGCAATCGTTCTAAATGTAAAATTATCAACTCTAAAAGTTGTAACCGTGGTTTGACCTACGCAACCGTGTTTCTTCCTAAGCACTGCAAGAGCACCCCTTGCGGCGTACAGAAGAAATCGTCAGTTGGCCCGAGACTCTTGCCAGAGAAGATAGGGCGAAAAATAGGCCAAACAGGCGATGCCGTTAGTTACGAGCTCTAATCCGAGATCTGGAAGTGGAATCCTTCCACAAATTTATAATTAGATGGTTTTAAGCGAGATATATGTTGTGTATTAAGTGTAGTGTGTTGTGCTTGTGGGCTTGTAAAAATAAAATTGTGTGCTGTTAAACATCTCAACTTGACCACATCCAAATTGAGCTGTACAAACAAACCGATATTCCACTACAAAGTTCTAAATTTATCAAAGTAGCTATTCGCTTTCCAATGAAGTGACTGCAGGATTTACCACCAGTTGAAATAAAATCCTCGTCCTTCTTCAATTTAGCGTGTTACCATTAATCAAGATCGAAGCTAAACAATAGCAGATTGATTGGAAAAAAAACTGAATAACATTCGATGAAATTTAAAATTGATTAAAACGTTTGAAAAGTTAAATTTTTTTAAGTAAAAGAATTAAATACTTTATAAAAGTTATAATTGAGAAATAATAGTAAATATTTTATTCATCGCTGCTTGAAAATAAAATTAATGCTTTGACTTTTAAGGATTGTTCTAGAAAAACTAGATATCAGATCTTTAGGAAAGCAATTCGGAAATGATTTTCGTGATTTAACTGGCATAAGGAAGTGTCAGTTAACTGTTGTAAATGTTAACAAAAGTAAATCTTGAAGATATCGCGAGTAAACATAACAAAATAAAAATCCATTTGAATATTTACTGATGTCTGTTACAACATGTCTAGACAAATCTTTGTGTAAGCATTACATTCATGTCTAGCAAACCTGGTTGATTGATTTATAAGTATTTTAAAATTCTTATATATGCAGTGTTTACTTGGATGTCTGGGGTTTTAAAAGAATTCAAAACTTATTTATTTCAAAAAAATAACTTACTTATTTTAAAAAAATTCTTCTTACCAATTCCTCTTCAATTCAGTTTCAGGAATTGAAGAAGAGTTGGTAAGTTATTAATTAAAACCTTTTTTGTTTCAAACTGAAGGAAAATTGTGAATGAAAAAGGAAAATGGTTGGAGTGACTTTCAAATTTAAAGGGGAAAAAATGTTATGTAGGAGTAAAAATGGTAAGAAACAGATTTTTTTTTTCCAATTAAAATTAACTTTTCAACTTAATGACAATTTTACAAAAATTGATACATGAAAATATTTTGATTCAAAATTTGAAGTTAGCAGTGATTGCTTTTCGATTGATAAAGAACTGTCTACTTCAAATCTAAAAAATTAAAAGTGTTGTTTCATTTTAAAACAAGTTCTTTTATACGAAAGTGGATTTTTTTTTTTATTTTGGTGTTATGAAATCATAGAAGATAAAATACTTCTTTAAGGAATCATTCAAATTATCCATTTTTTTTTTAAAAAGAATTTCTTAAAAAAAGATTTCCCTTTATATCGTTTATCCATAATGTTTAAATGTTTAGTTATTTTTGCCACTTTTATTTAGAAATTAATTATTTGCTAATTAGTAACATTTACGTTACATTTAATGGTTACATTTTAATACACACAACAGTAAACTGCATGTACTGAAACTGATTTTAACTGAAATTTTAGAATAAAAAAAAACTACTAAGTTACTATTCATATATTTCACATGCAGAATAAATGCATATATATTTCGTACTTACAGAGCTACTATTATGTTTTATGGTGGAAAAATGGTCAGAGAGCGAAACTATATTTCTTTGTTGGTACTTTTATTTTGTTTCTTATAATAATGGTTTACAAAGCTAAAACGTTTGTGAATCATTACTTTAAGAAACTGAGGGAGCATAACAAATGCAATAGTTGAAAAAAAAATGAACCCTTTAAAGAGTATTGCTTTACCTCCTTGAAACACTGTATTGTTTCGCATTTTTAATTCAATAAAAGAAAATAATTTGGCATATCGTCAACAAATTTGGCAATTACAACAAAAAAGCATTTGTGTATTACAAAAATTAAATGAAAATTTAAAATATTAAGCCCGACTCGTGGCTCAGTGGCAACGCTCGCCGCTGGTGAACATTAGGTTTGAGGTTTAGTGTACTGGTGGCTTTGTTGTAGTAACTGTTTCAAAAAACTAGAAAATTTAAGGGCGTTTATGATGTTCAACATATTGCCACGTGAGTCGGACTACCTGGTGGGAGTGTTTTTGAGTTTTCTTCCATACGATACGCAAACGTGGGATAATTCCTCTAAAAGTTATCCCTGAAGGCCCCTCTTCTCTCTTTCAACGACACGGAGCCAAGTCTGACTTCTACCTACGGGTGCTCCATCACAACTGCTCCTTTCCCTCCATCCATGAGTAGATTACATATGGGATGTCCGTCCCACACTGCAGGACACTGAGGATCAGTCCCAAAAATAACATGTAATACCATGCTTCAAAATTTAATGTCATGAAAAAATGCATGGCAAATAATTTTCTAAGGGTTTTTGTACATTCCGACGCTGTATTGTACCTGTTCCTTGAATAATGTATTGTTTTGTATAGGTATATGTAGCCTGTGTATTTCTCAAATATGTTCGAATTTCATGTAACAGCTAGAAATAGACTACAAATTCACTCAGACTAAGAATTGAAATCCACGACAAATAAAAATCAATAAAATCTTCTGGTATAAAAAGTGCTAAAGTGAAAAAATACCAAGGGACAGTAAAAAAAAAATCAGGAAACCCAAGAATATTTTGAGTTGAAATAGGCAACAAAAAAAAATTCATACACGCTTTGAAGGATAGTTCCACATCTTAAATTCAACATGATAGGCATGCAATGTGACAGCTTCAAAAATATGCAACTGTTCTGAGTGTTCGACAGGATTCTATGCCCTTTCGAAGGCGTAAGAAATATTGCGACTGAAGAAAAAAAGATGAGAATCGGTGCAGTCGAAATGAACAGTTTCCAATATAAAACTGTTCTATTTTGGATAGAAAATCGTAAAGAAAGGTATGAAAATCGTACGCTACATTTGCCATGAAGAGTTTTGAAAAAATAGGGTGTATTTCTATGAAAAGAATAGGCAAAAATAAACATTAATGGAAAAAAACACATTTTAATTTAAAGGATTTATTGAAAAAGATAATCACTGTACTTCCAAAACTTATTTTAAACAAGTAATATAAAAGAAAAAAAATTTTTAATCAATTCCTACTTTTTTTCCACTTTATTGCAGAAAGTCCGTTATAAATAATTTTCATTCATTTTTTTAAGTTTATCTGGCGCCATCTATTGGTAGATATATGCAACTTAAACCTAAAAAAAACTAAAATTAATTAATTAAATTTAATTATTGAATTAATAATTGAAAAAACTTTATTAACTTCAAGTGCCATCCACTACAAGTTCAAAAAAAATGCATTTGAACTTTAGTGGAACAATAAAAAGTATTTTATGAACGACTGAATATTTTAACAAGATATATATAGGGAGAGTGTGAGCTAATAGAAGGAATTGAATAAAGATTTGAAATTGCAACCCAAATCCAAGCATTAATATAAACATATACTAAAATTTGAAATTATATAGTAGCATTTAATAAAATAAATATAATTATAAATTAATTAGTTACAGATTAACTTTAAAAAAAAGTTCATGTAATTACTTTTGAGCTTAAAGTGATATTTACTTGATTGCGCTGTCTGGAATATGAGAACTTCATTTGAATACGCGAAACTGAAACAATACTTTCAAATAAATATCCCCCAGAAAGGTTCTCAATGGGATCAAATTAAATTAAATGCCTTTTCTGGTTGATAATCAAATTACTTTGCATTCAGTAAGGCTGAAGTTGAACGATGTGGAAGCGTCAATTGATCGCCCCGGATTCCCTGTGAAGAGTTCTCATCAAAAACACAAAAGGATCCATTACTGAAGACAGCACTAAATACATTGGCTGTCAACCCGTGTCTGTAAATGAGTGCTTATAGGGTAAATTTAACTAAGTGGCGTGAAAGTAAAGGCTGAACATTTATTATTCTGGTCTTTGGGATCTGATAGAGCCTTTGAAGTGAGTTCCATGAAATATTCTCTTTAACTAAGAATTATACTTTAATTATACGAGTTATATTATTTACAATTAAAAGATAGTAATGCTTTATTTAGTGTTTTAATACCATCTGAAATTTTCTAAGTAAATAAATTACAGAGAATTGTTAAAATTATTGAAAGTCGAAAAATCCTCCAACGTTACATTCATTCAAAAAATGCAATAGGAGTTATTTATATGCTTACATCATAAGAAATTTGAGAAATGCATAAATAAAAATGGCATGCAATAATCTAAGATGTATTATACCATTGATGATTTCTTTGATATGCAAGATAATTACCACCGAAATTCATTCCGAAAAGAATTACATTTTCCGGCATGTAGGTGGAGTTCTGTTGTTGTTGTGTCTAATCCTCAGTGTTTCTGCAGTGCGGGAATGACATTCCATGAGTCTACACATGGATGGCGGGAAACTGTCTGTAAACAGCTTCTGCTGTAATGGAGCCCCTGTAGGTAGAAGTCTGACTTGGCTCCATGAGGTTGAAGAAGGACAGCAGTGCCTTCTAGAAAGTATCCCGCATTTGCATATCATATGGGAGAAAACCCGGAAAACTTCCCCCTGTTATTCAGGATAACGAGACAAGATGCTGAACAACTCAAACGCCATCGAATCTGCTCGCTTTTTTAAATAATGCTTCCAATAAAGCTGCCGACGTTTGAACCTCGGTGCTAATGATCACCAGTGGCGCACGTTGCCACTTAGCCACGATTTAGTCAGAAATAGTTCTACAGTAGTTAACTGAAGTTCTACAGTATTTTAGCCCTGGGTTATGTCAAATCTGTTGCAATGCAGGATGTTAGAGTTATTAAAGCATTACAAAATCATTTTTAAAAACCGAGAAAAGACGTAAGTAATATGTCTTTACTAACTTACAAAGTAATTAAAAAAATTAATAAATTTCAATATGTGATGTTTTGGCTGCTTGCAGTATGTCCACGTGGTACTAGATTACATGTCTTGTAACACTCATATGAAGAATTGTGGAAATTACAGCAAAAGTGATACATTGCAAATTAGCAAAAATTTGCAAAATACCTTGCAAATTAGTACAAGTAGTCTAATATACAAACAATATTTCACATGATCCCACATGAAAAGAAACCACTTAATATTACACAACTCCTCAGAAGTTTACCAATATACATCATGGAATCGATTATTGCTTGAGTTTACGACGAGCAACCGAGAGATTTCATATTGTAATTTATTAACTTTTTTTAGTAACATTTCGCCAGACTCGTGGCTCAGTGGTAACGTGCGCCGCTAGTGAGCATTAGGGCTGAGGTTCAACGCGCTGGTGGATTTGATGTAGACTCTGCTTCAAAAGACGAGGAGACTCGTTTGGGATGTTCAGCATCTTGCCTCACTAGTCGGATGACCTAGCGGATGTTTTCCGGATTTTATCATATACGAAACGCAAAGATTGGGTACTTACTTCCCCCTAAAAGTACTCTCGGAAAGCACTGCCCTGCATCTTCAACAACTCCAAGTCAGACTTCTACCTACAGGTCTCTATTGCAACAGAAGTCGTCCACGTTTAGTCCATCCATTAGTAGACTACTCGTAGGGTGTCCTATCCCCATTGAGACTGAGGATTAGTCAAAACAACAGTAACATTGCAAGACTTTATGTTTCTGCCTAATCTATTTTTTTTCATAATTTTGTATCTCCAGTAATTTGAAGACATTTTTTTTTACCAGTAGGGAATTACCTTAAATCATGTAACTGGCTTTAAAAAAGTTGTCAAACGTTCATCAATCATTACTTTAATGAATTGCCTCAATTCGTAAAATTATTAAGTGGTTGATTGTGGTGATGATTTAAAGATTAATTCTGTGTTATGGTTTAATGAAACTGAGGGGGAAATGATTGATTTTTTTTAAAAAAAATTTGTAATCTAATTTTGAAATGTTCGTTAATATTTTATTTCGAAATAGCTTGTCAAAATAAATTATATTGTCACATATTACATGATTCAATGAACTCAGGAACTTTCAGGTTATATTTGCTAGTTTTGTATCAATTAGAAAATATTAAGCAATTAAATATGATGAGAAAAGTTTTTTTTCACCTTTTTTTATTGAACAAGGCAGGGATAATATCTCCTTACTCCACTTTTTCTCTTAAATAACCCTTAATTAATTTATTTTAATTAACCAAAGGTCATTCTATCAAGTCATTAACCAAGTAATTAGCCAAAGATCATTTTCTCAAATCATTGACTAAGTAATTAACTAAAGGCCATTTTTTATTATCAAACACGTTGATGATCTATCAAAGACAAATTTGAATAAATAGACTAAATAATCATAAATGAAGAATACGTCTTTAATTCATAATACAACTTTTGTAAAAAAAAATGTAATTATTTTTCCACATTAACTTAAATAATTTAAATGTCTTATTAGATTAAATTCAACAATACCAAATTCTATCATAAAATCTATGTACATGATTTTCAATACTGCATATGAATAAGTACAGTTTTATTAATTGAATTGTATGCAACAATGCATAAGGATCGCAGACGGCATTTTTGTGAGGTACATTTCAAAGAATTCTATAAGGTCCTTGCATAATCTGTGTATTCAGACGTTATCCTTAGCAATTCAATCAATTCCTCTGTAGATGCACAGGATAGCTCAGAAGTTAAGCAGTCAACTGAATGTAATCCCTGAGTAATCAGTTCAATCACTACATTCTGTAGATGAGAGGATTTCGCGATCTACATTACGCCTTCACATCAGAAAATTTTCTGCTCTAGCAATTTAATTTGCATTAAAGCGTCTACGCAAATAAAATTAAAAAAATTCTAAAGTTCAGAAAAGAATTATGAGCCATGAACTGTAGAGTGCTGTTGAATTAAAATAGCAATATGTGCTTTCTGGTCTAGATAAACTATGGGATTATTAGCTTATTGTATTCTTTAGATGTATTATATTGTTTATTGTGTACTAAACTGCCTATATTAATTTATATACTAAACTGTATATATTTATTTATTATGTACTAAACTGCCTATATTAATTTATTATGTACTAAACTGCATATATTTATTTATTATGTACTAAACTGCTTATATTTATTTTATAGAAATGGAAGAAATTTATTACAAAGAAACTCTTACGTAAAATTGAAATTGCAATTATTAATTCAATGTAATTTAAATAAATAGAAATTAGTTACTATTTATCACTCTTCATTTAATTGGAAGTTACTAAATTAATTTTTATATCATTTCTAAATAAATACTCAGAATTATTCTCTTCTGAAACGTTTTTAATTTACGTTTAGCATTAATTAGATAATATTACTGATTCGTTTTGGAAAACATTCCCATTCAATATTTATTGTTGTTGGGCATGATGGCCGAATGACTAGTAGTCTGGTAATCGGTACCACAAGTTTTGCTGGTGTAATGGATGTTTGTAGTGTTTCGGAATCCACATTAAACCATAGGTCCCAATCGAATATAACTGTAGGGCACAGGACTGACAATTGTGCCCTTAAAAGGAAAAACAACAGCTCAAGTTTTGGAATCTCCCAGAAGGCCTTTGTCCTACTACGGGATTCTCACGCCATTGAAAAAGATTTATTTTTGTTGTTATTTAAAAAAAAGGCTTTTATGCTAGATATAAACTCATTATTCATCAGCAGACATGCAGCGATTTCAGCATTACTCATGGCGCAAGTATTTCATGCAGTGTATCTACTTTTCGACACAGCAATTTTGAACAAACGCCTTTAGAGTTGGCATTTGAAGATTCTCATCTTCTTCCCCGCCTTTTCGAACATTCTGGATGGACTTAAAATCAATCACATATCAAAATCAATCACTCGAAAGCAAAGGTATTATCAAACGTTAAGCTAGATATATATATATTTTTAAATGACCATTGGCTTCGTGATTTTCTACCCTCCTCTGTTCTTTTATGTATACAAAATAAAAAATAATAATTTTTAAAAAAAAAAAAAAATTTGTGAACAATTTTCAAGATAATCATGAATATTTGCCCAATGAGGGTTACCTTTTCTTTTCCTTTTTTTTTTTGTTGGGTGGGGGGGGGGGGAGGTATATTAAGTTAAGTCAAAACACTGAATTGATAGCCCGTTTATTTAAGAACACACTACTTTCTCTATTAATTCTGTATGAATAATCATAACGTTTATATCAATTGAAAATATTTTTGATAATTTTATTTACTTAAATCGTCTTTTTTCAAATCATTTGATCTAAATATAAAGAATTTATATTAAATATTTAAGCAACAATATTTTAATAATTGTTCCAAATTTATTTAGACTCTTCTGTTATCACGTTGTACTGAAAAAAAAATTAATTAATAGACTAAAATAAATGCACTTTAAAACTAATTCAATTATTTACCTGCAAGTCCATATTGGAACGCAGTTCTTTTAGAGCTAGTGTCAGCTCTCCTAATGCACGCATGAGAGTTTCTTGTTCTAAAATATTAATTAAATATTAAATTATATAATAATAATAAAATAAATAATAATAAATATTAATGAAATAAATACATATGAAAATAAACTAATTAAAACGAAAATAATAAACCAAAGTATAAAAATATTAATTCATAATAATATTTATAAGAAATAAAATCAAATATATTTATGAATTATATGAAATTTAAGAAATAAATTGATCAGAATATTCAGACTGTTCAGTACTTTGTCAAAAACTAGAATTATTCTGTTTCCATTATACTTATATGAACAGTATTAATGATAATATATTATGATATTTTTATATATTTAAGCTAAGATGTATATATTTTTAAAAATGATATCTCATTAGCATTAAATCAGGATTATTTCATTTTTTAATACACGTTAGAACACATTGATAAAAATAGTGTGAAAACGTCATGAAGAATTTTGTTTTCTATTTTCTATGCAGTTAAATTTTTTTTAATATATTAAAATATAATAGTCCAAAAAAATGTAAGCATAAATAAGAGGCCATAATACATTGTGAATCGAAAATTGATCACTTTTTTATAACCCATCATAAATTATAAAATTTTATTCCTTTTTGAATGAAATTTTTGTAATGTTTTATAATAAAATTTAATCTTCGAGAAATTGGTTTTACTTTTGTAATTCGGTTAATATATATATATTTTTTTAAATGAAATAAGATGGGTACAAAATCAATAAAATTACTCTTTGTTTCTCACAAGATAACTTTTAGAAGATAAAATACATAAATTAAATTTTTATATCATATAGATATACATTTTTATTTTTAAAATTTTATTATTTTAGAAATTTAATTTAATTTAATTTAATTTTTATTATTTATTTATTTGTAAATTTTTATATTGGAAACCAAATTGTAAAGATATCTATTTAATACTTTTTTTAAAAATAAAGGAAGCCTAAAAATAGAAACAGTTAAAATTTTTATTATTTATCATGGTATATCGCATATTAAAATGTATTGACCCTATTAACAAAACTGAGGTTAGCACAATAAAAATTAAAAATTAGAAAAATTAGC
This sequence comes from Caerostris darwini, assembly GCA_021605075.1. NCBI lineage: Eukaryota > Metazoa > Arthropoda > Arachnida > Araneae > Araneidae > Caerostris > Caerostris darwini. Next base: position 13,388 of record BPLQ01007204.1, on the reverse strand, counting down.
AATGTTTTATAACTCTACAGTCATAATTTCTTTAATAATTTTGCTAAAAAATGGGGAAAATCCCGTTGGAAGATTAAAAGGCACATTAAATGGTCTCTTTTTGACATTTATGTTTTTTGTTACAGTAACCGTAATTTTTGCTCGATTTAAATGCGATTTGTTTAAAAATTTTGATAACATTCAAAATTATTATTTTTTTAATATTGTTGGAAATGTGTTTTTTGAAGATGAAAAAAAAAAATTTCCCCTAAAATTTAAAAAAAGAGAAATATTTCCATTTGGAATAAAGTAATTTTAAAGGATTAACTATAATTTCAAAGGAAATTAATCAAATTCACGTTTAACATAAAAAACGTCCTCGAGAGTTTCCTCCAAATCGAAAAAATTAATACCTGATTAACTTTTTTCTACAGAAAATTATTGAATTACAAATGTATTCTTGTGTAATATTTTCATAGAAATTCACAATCATTCATAATCTTTGTTCCTATTATATATATATATATATATATCGTTCATTTAATTTTATTCTGTGTAAATTGTATAATATAACCTAATTTTTCATAATGTTATTAAATTTTCTTTTGTGTTTCTTTGTAAATATGTCTATTTAAAGTTTTATTTTTTAAACTTTGTAATCTTAAATATTACAAAGTTATGTTTATATTTGACTGTGTTATTTTAATTTTCTTCTGTTTTATATATATTTAAAACTGGATTGATTTCCTTTTGGCAATCAATTTGTCTTTCGCTTTTATTATGTTGAATACAATTTTATTTAAAAATCTCAATGAGTTCTATTGTATTATTTACCTTTTGGTCTTTCTTTGGAGGGGTGGGGTTCCACTTTTATGGATCACTTTATGTTTTAATTTTTTACTGGAATGTTAAGCTCCCCCCCCCAAAAAAATTGTATCTTAGAAAAAAAAATACTAGGAATAATTTAATCCAGTAAAATGTCTTTGAGGACTGATGGCCACTAGTACTCTGGTGCTCGGTGCCATGGATGTAGTGGTTCGGAATCCACTTTAAACCGTAGGTCCCGGTCTAATATGAATGTTGGGCGTAGGGCTAACAACCCTGCCCCGTAAAAAAAAAACATCTACTATCTCGAAATTTGCCAGCAGGCAAACAGCCTGGGCCTATCATGGGGTTGTTGCTCCCATGAAGAAAAAGAAGAAAATTTTCTTGCAAAAATTTGGCATTAATTTCTTTTAAATTTAGAGAAAAATTAAAATGTTGTCCAAACATTTTTTGGCAGGAGGTTGTATAAGAGATAGTCAGTTAATACTGCAGGAAAAAAAAACAATAGGGATATATTGTATAAAATAGCTAAGTAGCAACATGTAGACGATTCTTTCAATTCAACTTAGATCTACCTCATGAATTATAAACACGATTTTCTAAAACGGTGACATTGAAACTATCATAATGATATCATGCTTTGGGATTTCTTCCCTAACGAGAATTCTTTTTAGAATTTACTTTATAATCAACAAATGTTTCAAAATAACATGTATTACTTCTTTGGTTCAATATCAATGATAAAGTCAGCAATTCCTCTACATAAAACATTAAAAATTAAAATAGTTTTATAAAAATATCATTTGTGATATAGAAAAGGGTGAGTTAAATTATAAAAATGATAGGCTTAGTCCAATACCTCTGACATTATAATAGACTTCATATTCTGGTTGAGTACTCTGCTGTGCTGCTTGTCTTACAATACATCCGCTGAGTTCCAATGCCTTTTGCCATGTCACGCCTGTTAATACAGTAACATTCATCTTTCTGTCTCGTTCCTGTTCAAACAAAATCATATTGAAACATTATTTAAACATCAACAACAATATAAAAAACAGCAAAATTAATACTATTAAATATAACCTATTTGTCATATTTTGTCTATGCTAAATATAATTTTTTTAGTAAAAATTACTATTAAATCAAATGTATTATTTACTATTAAAAACAAATTGTAATAGGGATACATTTCTTTACAGATACATTTTTTTACAGATTTGCATTGAAAATTACTCAATTTGTTTGTTGTCAATGTTTTTAAAATTTACTCAATTTTATGTTAGTTGTGTAAAAAAAAAAGAAAATTAATATTCAAAAATTAAAGAGTGTTATAATTATAAAACTCGTTAATTAGTATGGTGCTGATGTCATATTAATTAGTGTGCACATGATGATATTGTGTCCACTTGAGTTATTCTGACTCATAATGGAAGAAGAGCTGATATTGTAGTCTAAGAGATTGAACTTCTTGTTATTGTTTCAAAAAGTTCGAACTTTTTTCTACTGTAATTATGAACAAACCCCCTGGAGTCACCCCATTTGGGTTGCTGCTCCATATTTCTTCATTTTTATACAAAATAAAGGAATTTTCCTGTTTGCAAATTAATTTGTCATCTTTTAAACTGAACTCTTTCGATAGTATAACTACTAGACTATCTCAAATTTTCAACGGGAGGGCAGTTGTTACTTTACTAAATACAAAACTCCTTTAATATGAAAATTAGTCATATGAATTGAATAAGATCATTTGTAAGATATTCTAGATACTAACAAAAAAATTTTATTAAAAGTTTTAAAAAATTTTATTAAAAATTTAATGAGAAAATTGCGTTTTAAAAGTACTTTAAGTTATCAGCACTAGTAATAAATATAATTTTTCAACTTTAGATAAAATTTCATAAAAGTCAAAAACAAAATTTTTACTTTGTATATTAAAGTATCTTTAAAAACTGTTTTTTGATAAATCTCAATTGAACCTATTGCAGCTCATCTTATGCGATATACGATAAAGTGTATTTAATAAACAGCATTTGCTTCTTCTACAAAAGATATTCAGAGTAATTCAATTAGTACAATTTTACCATTAAATTTATTACTATGCCTAACTGAAATAATGAATACTAAATATTAATCAAATCCCCCTACATTTGGTGAATTTCCTCCCATAAAAAGGATCCCATTTCTTAAAAGATTATAATTAATTTATTTTAAAAATTAAATTTTATAATTAGAAATAAATACTAAGTTGCATCTCTGACTTAAAAAGAACTTATTTTATGGGAACAGAGATAATGGAGAAGAATTGGAAATAATTTTAGTTACTTTGACCACACAAATTATCTTTTCAAATAATTTATTTCACAGATAATGTTTATTGCCGACTGCAAAGTTTCTCTCTTATAATATTTGCTTAAAATATTATTTAAATAGTTCAAAAGTAGCGAAATTCAATTGTTAAATACATTTGCCTACATTTTTAAGGAAGGTATAGTAATAGGGGTATTTGTTTTAGATTTTATGACATCGTTATCGTCAAAGAAAAATATATTTATACAAAAAATTCAAAATCGAATTTAAAAATATATGTAAATATAAAATAAAAATTTATACATAGTAAATCATATATAATATCTTTCCACCGTTATTTTAATGTAAATGTTGAGAGCCGAATCTATTATCACTGTAATTAATGGAATTGATTAAATTAATTTTATTTTTAACTATTTATAATAATAATTAAATTCTATAGCTTAAATCATATTACTTAAAAAAATGTATTCAATTTGAAAAAAGTAACAATTTTTAGTTATAATTTAATTTTTAATTATTTTATAATCAAAATAATAAATAATATTAATTATAATATATTTTTAATTAATAAATTTTATAAAGTAAAATAATTAATTAAAAATTATTAAAGTATATTAATTAATAAATATTATTTCATTTGAAAAAAGTAACAAGTTTAGTTATAGTGTAATTTTTAATTAATTTATAACATATTTATAATTTTAATTATAATATATTTTTAATTTCAATATAATTTTAAATAATAAATTATTTTCATTGGAAGTAAAATACATTTTCTCTTAAATATTTTAAAGGAATTGTAATTTTGCATATTAAATTTAAAAAATTTTGCAGTTAAAAATGCAAACATTAAATTGATATCTAATATAAGTATGTTTTCCTTTCAAAAAATAAAACGGTTTTTTTAAATTCAAATTATATCGTCGAATTTTTTTTTTTTTTATTTTATATTTCATATCTTAGACAAAGAGGATTTAAGAATAAAAATACCTATAAATGTTTTTTTAACATTATTAAATTAAAAGAATGATTGAATAAATGTTTTTAAAAAAATACAATTTCAATTTATTCATTTGTACAATATTACTCAAGAAAACGTTCTTAATTATTTAAATTCCTTATATATTTTTTCCTTATATATTCCTTCTCAACAAGACAATTTAAGTAAAATCCATTGTAATATTTACAGAAATCAAGAAACGCTGAGTCATAATGAAAATCTTAATAACAGTTATTTAAAATTAATGACTTCGCTTTTTTTTTTGAACGCTTGTACTTTATTCTTTCATTTATTAGTTAAAAAAACTCTTCAACTTTAAATGATTATAGTTTTTGGAGGTATAAATTTGTTTTAAGCCTTTAAAAATTGTTTTTACATTTTACTATGCAGTTGTTCGCTTTTTTATTTCAAGTTACTAAATGGGGTACAAAAATTAGCACATTTTTTTTTCTTACCGCCAAAGTAATTAAAAAAATAAGCAGATGCTGTAAAAAAAATGTTATAATAAAATTTACATTTTCCATACTTAACAGTCTGAAAATAACTTTCAAGTATTAGAGAACAAAAAGAAAATAAAATAAATAAATACAAATGAAAATAAGTCCTTTTTATAATTCATTTCTGTGATTTAATTGTTGAAAAATACTTAGCCTGATTTTAAATATCACTATATTTATTTGTATTTATTTATTAAAAAGTTTTATCTGCATTGCATTATAAGGATGATTATAATTAATTATTTTAAGGTGATTACAATTAATGATTTTAGTTAAAGTTCTACTTTCAAAAAGGCTGTAAAAAAGAACCATTCGTCATAATGAATTCAAGTTTGAACTGAAGATATTTGAAAAAGAGGGAAACGATATGACATCAAAAAAAAAGTTCCACTGATTTTTCTCATCTAATTGGGTATGGCACTGTTAGTGGAAAGCCCATCTAATTGGATGGGCTTTCCACTAACAGTGCCAAAACTGCTGAATGACTTGGAAGTCATTTTTTCCGTGAAAAAACCAAAAATCAAGCACATTGAACACTACAATTGGTTCAATGTGCAACTCATGCCAAATATGTTGTTATTTCGATTCTAAATATCGCTGGAAACCGAATTCACTTTCTTCATGCAGCTTATAGCGTCATCTATTAATACACTTTAGGACTTCTTTTTGATGCCGTACCGTTACCCTTTTCTTCAAGTATCTTCAGTACAAATTTGAACTCATCGTGTAGAGTGGTTCTTTTTTTTACAGCATTTTGGAAGTGGGACTTTAATTATAATCTACCTAAGATCACTTCTACTCAAAGATATGATCTGGCATTAACCAACTACATAAACTAAAACGATTTTTATTGTGGTAAAATTTATTAAGAAAAAATATCAAAGAAATGTGCAACTTATAGTTTGGCAAACTGTAAAGGAAAAATTAATCTTCACTAATTATTTACAAATAATCAAAAATTTGGAAGTAAAACATAAATAAATACATTATAGAATATATAAACTAACAAAAAATATTAAAAATAACACAATCGTATGAACTTCAAGCAAAATTTATATCAAGAAAATTTCTAAAATTCTATAGACTAATCGATCACGGCACCAGATGGCAACAGGCTCAAAATAAGGGTTTTTTGTATGATTAAAAATAAAAAAGCATCAGATTTTTTTTTTTTTTTTTTTAAATGTTCGACTACACACCAAATAAAAAAATAATAAATTTAGTCAAAAAAAAAAAATTAATACTTAAATGGTATAGTTTTAAAGTTATATGGCTGATTGATCTAGATTTTTGTTATTTCTAAATTTCTAGCCGAAGCAGAAAAATACTACATTTTCAATTCAATTTAAAAAAACTAAACAGATGATGCTAAAGACTTTTTAAAAAATCTTATCTGAAGATAAACTTTAGAATATTTAGAAAAAAGTTGCTTTTTATTGTTACTATCTTTCATTTAATTTTTACTGATTTGAAAAACTTTGCATAGCCATTGTAACTTATTATTTATAAACTAATTTGCCCGACTCGTGGTAACGTTTGCCGATGGGGAACAATAGGGCGGAGATTTAATCCGCTGGTGGCTTTGTTGTAGATATTGTTTCATAAAACGAGGAAACTCGATGGCGTTCGAGTAATTCAGAATCTTGCCTTGTTAGTCGGACTACTACTACTACACCACAATATATCCTTGTGCCTAGAGCTGAGTTGTGCCTTTACAGTTTGGGAATGATGTGGATGAGAAATCTGATTGGGCTCTGTAACGCTCTACAGTCATATGAAACCGGGACCTACGGCTTAAAGTCCCGGTAAGGGCTTTAAGGACTCTTTTCATTAAAGGACTTATGTGTAGACACTCGGCCATTCAGGCCCCTCATTAGTCGGAGTACGCAGTGGAAATTTTCCGGGTTTTGTCCTATACGATATGCAAATGCGAGGTAGTTCCCCCTATAAGTCCTCTCGAAAGGCACTTCCCTCCTTCTTCAGTGTCATGGAACGAAATCAGACGTCTACCTAGGGTGATCTATCGCATTAGAAGCTGCCCCGCTTTTTTCTCCTTTCATGAGACCACATGAGTTCTTGGACTTGGTCTACATGTTGCTGTCTATCAAGTCGAATAAGAAAAAAAAAAGAATAAACTAGTTTTAAGTTATTTTAAATTATTATGTTTATATAAACTCTTAATATGTTTTATTTACTTATTTTACATTTTTTTTTCATACGTACCTAAAAGGCAGAAAATTAACGAACCTTTTTTTTTCACCTCAAAAGTAATTAAAAAACGAAACAGATGTTGTTAAAAAGTTGGGTTTTTTTTATCGCTAAACCTAACCTTGCCAAACTAAATCGTCTGTAAATAACCTTCGGAACATTTCTCAGCAGTTGCTTCTCTCAAACACACGCCCCTTTCCAAGTAGAAATTAACCTCACTTCTGCTTCCAAATTAAGAGGGATGTATAGCTTAATTAACACTTTAAAGCTACCTTTCAAGAACTCAAGAAAGTAATAAACGATCATTATCGTGTTGCCGTGTCCAGTAATCTATTACGATAATTAATAGCTGGGAGCCGCTTTTCGAAGGATGTCTTTTACTTCAGCTATGTGTCTAGCCACTACGCTATCGCTAAATATGTAGGGTGGGTAGTATATTTTAGTTCTTAGAAGTAATAGCTTACAATGTTCTAATCACGATTTAAAATTAATTAAGTTTAGATTTCAGGCAACTCATTAAATGACGGTGTCTTTATAACGTGATAAAAAGGAGGGAAATTAATTATGCTTATCATTAGTGACTGCAGATTTTTTTTTAATTTTGTGTAGAAGTACTTAATAATACTTAGTACTTAATCAGAATACAAAATTGTTTTTATTTAAAGAGTATCAATGTTAGTTAATAAATATATATGTTAGTTAACAATTTTATTTATAAAGTAACAATGTTAGTTAGTTAGTTAACAATGTTAGTTAATATATAATAACAATTGAATAAATTGTTCGTTTGCATTTCCTTTGGTAGGAAATACTAATTCAGAATTAATAGAATAAGAAACTGAATAAGCAAGAAAAAATTCTTATTTATGATATTTTCTTTTCTAAGCTAACTTATATATTAATAACTTAAAAATATTTAAATAACTTGGATACCTCAATTTATAGCTATGTGTTAAAAATCAATAAGTTTATTTTATTTAAGGTGGATTTATATTTTTCTATTTTCAAAAACGTTAAATAAATCTCATTTCTAAAATAATGCTGATTTATTTTGAAATGCTCTCATCTAAAAAAATTAATTTGAGACTTGGTCTACATGTCGCTATCTATCAAGTCGAATAAAAAAAATAATAAACTAATTTTAAGCTACTTTAAATTATTATGTTTATATAAGCTATTAATATTGTTTTATTTACATATTATTACATAATTTGAAGTTTTAATTTTAAAATTACCTAAAGACAGAAAATTAACGAACTTTCTTCACTTCAATATAATTAAAAAACGAAACAGATGTTGTTAAAAGGTTTTTTTTTCAGACCCTAAACCTAACCTCGCCAAACTAAATCGTCTGTAAATAACCTTCGGAACATTTCTCAGCAGTTGCTTCTCAAACACACGCCCCTCTGCACGCAGAAATTAACCTCACTTCAGCTACCAAATTAAGAGGGATGTATAGCGTAATTAACACTTTAAAGCTGCCTTTCAAGAACTCAAGAAAGTAATAAACGATCATTATCGTGTTGCCGTGTCCAGTAATCTATTACAATAATTAATAGCTGGGAGCCGCTTTTCGAAGGATGTCTTTTACTTCAGCTATGCGTCTAGCCACTGCGCTATCACTAAATATGTAGGGTGGGTAGTATATTTTAGTTCTTAGAAGTAATAGCCTGTTCTGCTTACAATGTTCTAATCACGATTTAAAATTAATTAAGTTTAGATTTCAGGCAACTCATTAAATGACGGTGTCTTTATAACGTGATAAAAAGGAGAGCGAATTAATTATACTTATCATTAATGATTGCAGATTTTTTTTTTTAATTTTGTGTAGAAATATTTAATAATACTCAGTACTAAATCGGAATACAAAATTTGTTTTATTTAAAAGGTAACAATGTTAGTTAAATAAATAAATTGTTCGTTTGCATTTCCTTTGGTTGGAAATACTAATTCAGAGAAAATAAAAACTGAATAAATTTCTTCTTTGGTATGAAATACTAATTCAAAGAGAATGAAAAACTGAATAAGTTTTTCCTTTGGCTAGAATACTAATTCATAGAGAATAAAAAGCTGAATAAGTTTTTCTTTTGGTAGGAAATATTAATTCAAAGAGAATAAAAAACTGAATAAGTTTTTTTTTTTTTTTTTTTTTTTTTTGGTAGGAAATACTACTTCAGAGAGAATAAAAATCTGAATAAACATAAAAAAATTCCTATTTATGGTATTTCCTTTTTGGATAAACTGACATATTAAAAACTTAAAAATATTTAAATAACTTGGATACTTCAATTGGCACTATGTGTTAAAAATCAGTAAGTTTGTTTTATTTAAGGCGGATTTTATTGTTCTATATTTTCAAGCATGTTAAATAAATTTAACTTTTAAAATAATGCTGATATATTTTGAAATGCTCTCATCTAAAAAAAATTAATTTGAGACTTGGTCTACATGTTGCTGTCTATCAAGCGGAATAAAAATAATAATAAACTAGTTGTAAACTTTTTTAAATTTTAATGTTTATATAAGCTATTAATATGTTTTATTTACATAATGTTACATAATTTGAAGTTTTAATTTTAAAAGTACCTAAAGGCAGAAAATTAACGAACTTTTTTTTTTTTTCAAAATTAATTAAAAAACGAAACAGATGTTGTTAAAAAGTTTTTTTTTTTTTAGCCCTAAACCTAACCTTGCCAAACTAAATCGTCTGTAAATAACCTTCGGAACAGTTTCTCAGCAGTTGCTTCTCAAACACACGCCCTTTTGCAAGCAGAAATTAACCTCACTTCTGCTTCCAAATTAAGAGGGATGTACAGCTTAATTAACACTTTAAAGCTACCTTTCAAGAACTCAAGAAAGTAATAAACGATCATTATCGTGTTGCCGTGTCCAGTAATCTATTGCGATAATTAATAGCTGGGAGCCGCTTTTCGAAGGATGTCTTTTACTTCAGCTATGTGTCTAGCCACTACGCTATCGCTAAATATGTAGGGTGGGTAGTATATTTTAGTTCTTAGAAGTAACAGCTTACAATGTTCTAATCAAGATTTAAAATTAATTAAGTTTAGATTTCAGGCAACTCATTAAATGACGGTGTCTTTATAACGTGATAAAAAGGAGGAAATTAATTATACTTATCATTAATGACTGCAGATTATTTTTTAAAATTTTTGTGTAGAAGTACTTAAGGAATCAGAATACAAAATTTGTTTTATTTAAAAAGTAGATAACAATGTTAGTCAAAAAATAAATTGTTCGTTTGAAATAGATATACAAAGAGAATAAAAAATTGAAGAAGCATAAAAAATCGTTTCTACGGTAACTGACATATTAATAACTTAAAAATATTTAAATAATATGGATACTTCATTTGATAGCTAACATTGTTATGTGTTAAAAATCAATAAGTTTGTTTTATTTAAGGTGGATTTAGCTTTTTCTATTTTCAAAAACGTTAAATAAATCTCACTTTTAAAATAATGCTGAAATATTTTGAAAAGTTCTCATCTAAAAAAATTAATTTGCGACTTGGTATACATGTTGCTGTCTATCAAGTCGAATAAAAAAAAATAATAATAAACTACTTTTAAACTATTTTAAATTATTATGTTTAAATAAACTATTAATATGTTTTATTTGCATATTATTACATAGTTTTAAGTTTTATTTTTTATACTTACCTAAAGGCAGAAAATTAACGAACTTTTTTCACTTCAAAAGTTATTAAAAAACGAAACAGATGTTTTTAAAAAGTTGTTGGTTTTTTAGCCCTAAACCTAACCTTGCCAAACTAAATGGTCTGTAAATAACCTTCGGAACATTTCTCAGCAGTTGCTTTTCAAACACACGCCCCTCTGCAAGCAGAAATTAACCTCACTTCTGCTTCCAAATTAAGAGGATATTCAGCTTAATTAACACTTTAAAGCTACCTTTCAAGAACTCAAGAAAGTAATAAACGATCATTATCGTGTTGCCGTGTCCAGTAATCTATTGCGATAATTAATAGCTGGGAGCTGCTTTTCGAAGGATGTCTTTTACTTCGGCTATGTGTCTAGCCACTGCGCTATCGCTAAATATGTAGGGTGGTGGTAGAATATATTTTAGTTCTTAGAAGTAATAGCTGCTTACAACGTTCTAATCACGATTTAAAATTAATTAAGTTTAGATTTCAGGCAACTCATTAAATGACGGTGTCTTTATAACATGATAAAAAGGAGGGAAATTAATTATACTTATCATTAATGACTGCAGATTTTTATTTTTTTTAATTTTGGGTAGAAGTACTAATTAATACTTAGTACTTAATCAGAATACAAAATTTGTTTTATTTAAATGTAACAATGTTAGTTAAATAAATAAATTGTTCGTTTGTATTTCCTTTGGTAGGAAATACTAATTCAGTGAGAATAAAAAACTGACTAAGCACAAAAAAAATTCTGTTTCTGATATTTTCTTTTCTGGGATATTAATAACTTAAAAATATTTAAATAATTCTGATAATTCAATTGATAGTTATGTAGTAAAAATCACTAAGTTTGTTTTATTTTAAAGAGGATTTTATTTTTTTCTATTTAAGAAAACGTTAAATAAATCTCAGTACTGAAAAAGAAAATGTTGAAATATTGTGAAATATTCTCATCTAAAAAAATTAAATTAATTGAAGTTGCGAATATTTATATAAATAATTATTTTAACATTAGTATTTTTTCTCATATCAGTACATTTAAAATTACGAATATTCAAATGTTAATAAATTTAATCAATAAACTATAAAAAAACTATATTTATAAGATAAAAATATTTCTAATAAATTTTATTGCATTTTTTGATTAATTCATTAATTTTATTATTTACTTAATAAAATTTTATTGAAAATTGTAACAATGCTTCTTCTAACACACTGCAAAGAGCGCCCCCTGTAGTGTTCAGGAGAAATGGTAAGTTGATCGTCAAGCTCTCATTTGATAGCAAGTATATTTAGCTCAACCAGGCACTTCTTTTCACAACTGTGCGCTTGTGGTTCAGAAGTTGAGTCCTTCCACGAAACTATAATTGTCTGTCTTTTGCTTTAAATGTGTTAAATATTGTATGTCTCTAATTGTACGTGTGTAAGTAAAACTGCAAGTTCGCAAACCTATACCTCAAGTATCTCAATCCAACCACACTCATTTACAATCCTGTGCCCAATATGGAGCCCGCTCGTACCTGCACATTACAAAATATATATTTTTTAATTTTAAAAATTAAAAATACATCCATTCAATTCATTTTAATGTGTTTTTAATTTATTCCATATTAAATTAAAATATCAAGATAGAATATTATGTTTTAAATTCTTAGGTTCGTTTTTAAAAGGTTATGTTTTAAGGTGTCAAATACTTATTCTAAATTTATTAATATTTACCATTAGAAATAAGATTTCATACTAACCTATTATTTTAAATACTTCACTACATTGAAACTGTTTATTAGACTATTACACAAATTGAAATGATTAATTATTAAACAGTTGAATATTGATGATATTTTTACTTTATAATCTTTTTTCATTTATTTAATGATAGTTATCATTATTTACTTGAATGATTTACTTTATAGTGAAGTTGATAATTCTCATTATTTTGTTAACATAAGAGATAAATTTGAATTACTTATTAGTATTTTCATTAAAAAAATATATTGTTAAGGTCACCTCTCTATAAGGATCTAAAACGTTCTTACAGAGGATCCGGTTCGTAAAAAAAAGTTATTCTTTATCTACTTCGGTAGAAAGAATAACTATGAAGTGGTTTATATATGACGTCTAGCCGCCGTTGAATCATGTCCATATATCCGGATATGAAGAAACATTATCCGTGTTAAAAAAAATGGTAAACTTTCGAATTGTTTTTTAATTCTGAAGAAAGGAAATGAAATATAAAATGTTGAATCCATCGCTACATGTGGATTTAATTCAGATTCAAACTCTCGGGTAAATTACCCGGATCCTGTCTCTTAATGTATGTTATACATCGTCATTACAGTAAAAGGAATTTGGTTCTTGATATACTTATTATCTTAGTAGATGATGCCATCCTTTTTATATAAATTTAATAAAACTTTTCCTTAGCGAATCATCTCTCCGCAAAGGATAAAAAGTGATTAACGCACATAAATTAATTTTTTTAGGCAAGTTAAATAAATATAGATAATTATTAAAGTAATTATTCGTAATCTAATACTTCTTCAAGAGCTATAGTAAAGATAAATTTCGTCAAAAATAATTTTGAATGAAGATAATCAAATCAAATTATCGATAATAAAAATCAACATTTTTTTAAATTGGAAAACTAAAAGTGTTACAAAGCAGCTTGTATCAAAATTATTTACTTAATAGATAGAAATTATTTTATTAAATGTTCAATATTTTTTCTATGAAAATATGTATTTGACATAATAAGATTTTTTATTGTGAAAATATTCCAGAAATTTCCGTTGTGTTATTCTAAAAAAAAAAACTATTTTCGTATCACACTTCATGAGAATCCAATTTGTAATTTTTAATTTATAATTTTTAATTTTCGCATTGA